>CAJNIZ010043548.1:4958-44538 GCA_905231905.1 Symbiodinium pilosum | reverse complement strand
TCTAAACTCTTTGAAGGGGGTTATATAGGGGATTGTATTGGGAACTACTATAGGGGTGACTAATGGGGATATTAGGAGCTTAGACTATGGCTCATATACGGAATACATAGTGATTAATGTCAGGGCTATATGGGGATATATCAAAGGATGATGTAGGGATCAAAATGAGGATCATAGAGGGATTAGTTAAGGAATCGGGATTAATACAGGGGTTATCAAGGGCTAAAAAAGGATTACACAGGGATTGATATAATGAGCATGTAGCGATTGATGTAAGGATTCTATAAAAATTGAAATAGGGATAAATGCAAGGATGATATAAGGAATAAGATCAGGATTATGTAGAGGTGAATAGAAGGAGTAATACAAGGATTACATAGGGATTCATATCAGAATGAATACAGGAAGTGTATGCAGATTAATATAGGGATTATATATGGATCAATGTCAGGATTTCATTGGGACTCATAGAAAGGTCATATAGGGACTGAAATTTCAATGAGGCTGGCCCCTATCGGTTATGCGAGGTTTGGGGGCGTCGGTGGAGGGTTCGCCCCTATCGTTTCCGCCAAAAAAACAACTTGAATCTCATGAACAGTCTAGACATGTTGAATCTTTCATAGATTTAGTCCGACACTCATATAGGGACAAAATATGAATTACATGGGGATCAAGAATAGGTAATGAAAACTGAGAACTGTTTTCAAACCGACCCCTGTCCTCTGCAAGGTCCCGTGCTGTGTAGCCACGCGAGTTCTGAAGGTCCAACCGTGCACCAGCAGCCACGAGTACAGCAGCTGCGTCAAAGGAAGAGCTGAGAATGCTGCACATGAGTGGCGTGGCGCCTTGGCGCTTCTTGAAGGGGACCAGAAAACTTAGACCCAGAAGCAACTAGGGGCCACAGAATCACAAACAAAATCATCTAGTGACATCAAAGAATCTGTAGTGATGGAAGGCGTAGGAGCTGAGATGCGAGCGGCTCCAAAGATGCCGCCAGCTCAAAAACGCAAAAATCAAGCCTTGGTTGCCATTTCATCTCTTAAAACGGTTTAGGGCTTAAGGTATAGGGTTNNAAAAAAAAAAAAAAACAAGGAAACCCAAAAGTTACAAAGTGCAGAAGTTGTAGTAAAGTCCCAGCAAGATACCGAAAGGGCTGAAGAGTGGCATGCACGCAGTTCCATTTACATCGGCACCAGCCTGAGCTCAATGTCTGAAAGGTCTCTGCCTTTTCCAACCTCTCCTTGGCCTATCTTAGGGCAGGTTTTGGGGTCCTATAAAGGACTGGCATTTATATAGGTAAGACAAATTTCAAACAGATTTTCAAACCTACCCCTGTATCCTGGTTTTGCAGTTCTTAGGCCTGGATCAGCTCTGCCACAACCGCGGCTGAACCGCCTTGCACCAGAAAGCGGCGGAGAACAAGACACGTATGAAGGGGACTTAGGGTGCAGCGCATGCAAGCTCGTAGCGACAGCGGCATGGCTTCTCCGAAGGAACCAGCCCGTGCGTGACACGTCTGCACAATCTGCCTAGACCGATCACGAACCCGACACTCCTAGAATCACATTCGCTGATCCAAAAGCTGAAGTCTTGATCCGCTAGAGGCCTCCATGGAGGAGGGCTGCGTGCAGGCCGACAGTCAGCTCTTTCTTGGAGGCCGCGGCCAAAAACTCCTGCAAAAGCCGAGGCCAACATCAGCAAACTGGCAAGGAAACGCAGCCCAACATTGCCAGACGGTGGATACTAAAAATCCTGCNNCTGGAAACATCCATGGCGTGTTGCTTACACCAGAATCCTAAAGGCAAAGGACGCAAGCATATCTAACATTCTAAGTTATACGGATGCCCCCAACATGCCCCATCATGCCCTAAGCCCTAAGCAAACCTGGTCGAAGCCTTGTTTTTTCCTCTCTTTTCCATGCTTTTTTCCTCTCTTTTTCCTGCATGGTTCGCAACCGTGGCCATGGAGCAAACATGAAAACGGCCCACTCCCAACGAGAAAACGAGCATTGTCCCAAGCGAGCCCCGCAGCAAGCCAAAATGGCTCAAAACACGCTCCGCTTGTTCAGGCTTTTTGAACCTCGATTTTTGCAGCCACAAAATCGTCGAACATCATGTGAAAGCTGCAGAGAAACGCGCGAAATTGAACATGGACCTTGGTTTACACAAACAAAGCAAACAGTGTCAGAAATGACTGTGATTTTGGACCTCTAAAACAGGTCGACATGCAAAAACAGCTGCATTTTGACACACGGCAAAAAAAGAGTAACAACCTTCCTTTGTTGTACCCCAGATCATTACCAAGCGTGGCCCCTGCTAGCACCCCGCTGTGGAATGTGTCCTTGATGGCATCAATCCCGCCGCCCGCACATGCCATTTCAAATGGCGAATACCCCAGCACGTTCGGGACTTCGATGCAGCAGCCTGCACCACGAAGGATCTGTATGCCTGCTCCAGGACATCAATTAGTTCATGATCAGTGTGTCTTGTCCACACTAGGACACAAAGGAAGGCGGCGACCGAGAATGGAACGTCATGGAAAGCAAACGCTGGATTGCAAGATTTAAGAAATTCCACTTTAGAATTTCCGTCGTCCTACTGCTGCTACAACTTGCACTTCTACTGCAGCTCCTACTGCTCCTGCTGCTTCTACTGCTACAGCTGCGGCTGCGGCAGCTAGGGCGGCGGCTGCTGCTGCTACTACTGCGGCTACTACTACTGCTGCTACTACTACTACTACTGCGGCGGCGGCGGCTTCTCCTGCTCCTGCTACTGCTACTGCTGCTACTACTAGTACTACTAGTACTACTAGTACTACTACTACTACTACTACTACTAGTGATGATGTGTGATGAAGATGATGACCCCAACCACGACAGGGGATAAGGACAGAGAAGAGATGGAGGATAAGCGTGCTCTCCTTCTGCATTGTTGCTGACAGCAGCCCAATGTAGAGCTGTCGCTCCATATCCATCTTTTGCGTTCACGTCTGCCTCAAAGGCCAGCAGCAACCTCTGGGCTCAGCCGTCGACATTGGGATTGACAAGTTGACGGATGCATGCTTGCTTGAAAGGGTTGAGGTGGTTCGGCTTTCCAACAATTCCTACCTGAGCGACTCATTGTGCTTCAGGAAGGCGCAAATCCCGAGGCACGGGGTGTTAGCAGCAAATTGGCAGACGGCCTCCGCCGTCGTAGTGCGGTCATTTGGATCTGCCTTCTGCTCGAGCAGTGCGGAGATAAGCAAGGGAGGCCCAGACAAGGCCGCGTAGCAGATGGGAGCCCAACCCTCCTCCGTATGATCCAGGTAGCTGACAAAGCCATTCTGGTGCATGAACTGAGCGAGCATGAAGGCGGCGGGATCGCGTTCATCAGAGCTGAAATCTGCGATAAGATCATTGATCGGCTCCAGGGGAAGGTTTCGGAAGTGAACGGATTGCAGGTTTAGCATGAGCCGATACTCGTGGAACTTCCCCTTGAGCAGGTATGAGATCATCTTGGTGCGGAGCATGTCCTTCAACATGGGGGCTATCTGCTCACGGTCCTCATTGACCGTGAAGTAACCCTCCCCGACAGGATGCTTGACCCAGTTATAGCTCGGGGCTCGAGTCTGGACTGAGCTACTCCTCAGCTGCACCACAGAGCTCAAGGTGTGCCAAGTTTTGCTATGGCTTGCTGAGTTGGAAAAGGGCATGATTAGCCGTCATGATTAGCCTCTGTCTCAGTGTTTCAACCTGATCTGCATGCCGAAGACGCCAGGTCAGGGACTGTGATACTCAAGAACCTCTATTGATCCACTGAGGTTCTGGATTTCAATCGTGTCGCAGACGGCTTCTGAGGAGTTCCGCACGCTGAACTCCCTACATGTTCGCTCCAAGCGACACCAACCTGGAAGGGTTCCCGGTACTCTCCAAAAGGGAATTCAGTAGATTCAGGGCTAAGAATCTGCACTTTTGCTTCTATGCTAAGACGTCGGGAGACCTCGCTCGGCCCAAGTATGCTTGCTCAAGAGCTTGTCGTGATCCTCGTGCTGCACGTGAGGGCAGAGGATGGCAAAGTAACGGCAGCGCTCGATGTACGCAGGGATGCCTTGGCTATAGGATTTGGCTATGAGGAACTGGGAAAGTTTCCTTGAGGACTTGAGACTTGCAACCTGGTCGCTGATGATCGCCAACTGACGGTGGCGTGCTTCATCCACGGCTTGGGGGCACGAGAAATAGTCGTACCACACAAACAGCGGCTTCGAAGAGATCTCCGCTCCGGTGATTTTCTCCCGATCACCAACGAACATCTCAACGCTGATGCTTGCTGGCACATCTGTCCCACCATGCCGAAATCCCCGGAGAGCATCCTGTAGCACCCGAAACTGCTTCATGCCGGGGTCAGGGTGCCCGATTCCAGCCCATTGGTGCGAAACAAACATAGCCTGCAGACAGAGGCGACATTGGCTGTGTCAGCAAAAGTGCTTCCTTTTACCAATGCTGCGGCTAGCACATCAAGGTTTAAGAGCCAGCTGTTCATGTCCTCTAACAAAAATACTTGTAGAAGGAGTGTCGCTCAAAATTCATGCGACCCCACGCCGCCAACGGTCAATGATATAAAGGGCATGATTAACCTAATACCCCTGCCCCCGAACCCGCAACATCCCCCAACCCAGTAGGGGAAAGTGTATGGAATTTCATGACTCCATGATGATAAGTGCTTCGGGCGGAGCTTGGCCATTGGCTTCGTCAAACTCCACAAGGTCTCCAGCTGCCATGAGCTCTTCGAAAGCCTGTCTGGGTGGTACTTCAAAGGGTCCCAAAAGTATTTGTAGATAGGTTTGAGGGGAATGACCCAAACCGGTCAAAGAGAGGCGCAAGCCCAAAACAACTAGATCAGCTTTTGGCTGACTTAAAAGCCTTGATCTTGGTCATCTGCATCAGTACGTCCTTAGACCAGGTGCCAGTAATGAAAACATGTCAGCAAGAGCTTCCAAAACTGCTCTAGCGTGGAGCACACATCTGTTGGAGGGTCGAGGCTCCGCTGGAACGACATACATCTGGTACAGCTGGCTCGGGCTGCTGTGCTGCCTCGCATGGGCTACAACTTGAATTCTCGCCAGGTCACAATGAAAAAATTGCAAGGACAACGGCACGAGCACGACCAAATCTAGCAGACCAAGTCTTGGCATAAGTTTCCCAAACTGCAGGAAACTTATCTGCGAGGGACCCAAAAATTGCAAGAGACCCGCCCAACCCTTCCTTTCGGAGCTTGTAAAAACACTGTGGGCAAAGACTGAGGCCGGATCCGATGCACAGGGATGATGTCAGCGAAGTCTGTGAGCGATTTGCTCAGGTTCGCCATGGCTTGCGCTGGCAAAGTTGATGTTGCTGGATGTGCCAAGTCACACTTGGCATCTTCTCCGGTCATGCACTTTCTTGGGCTTCATTGTTTTGAACTTAAGGCTGCCAAATCCAGCCACCTAAGCCCCAATGGTCACGAAGAAAAACATGCTGGCCTGCACCGTTAGGAGCTGTCAACTGTCAGTCTTGGGCAAAAGCTGGAGCAACTACTGGATTTGAGCAAACCTACTTAGAAGGGATTTTAGTACCCTATATAATGTGGTATGACTATAACTGGGTGGGGAGGGACTGGGAACTGGCAGAATGCCGATGCGCACTCTCTCCTTTTTTACTCATGGTAAGGAGGAAGACTACCGGGAATAAACCCGCGATTGACACCAGAATGTGTGGCACTCAAATAGTTTGTTATAGATTGGCGTTTGTTGGAGAAAAAAGTGGAACACAGGTTGTGGCTATGGTGCTTTGGTTCGTTCCATCCCGCATGTAATTGGAAAAGGACTGAAAGCCCTCGCTTCCAGGCACATCAACTTGCCTCCTGTGTGCGGGGTATCGCGTAAAGTACAACCAGCGACCATATTGCATGTCTTCCGTACATTCATTCAACAGGTTGCTTTTGACCATGTGGCCTGCTAGGACATTGATGAGAAGAAGTGGTTGTGCTCACGCGTGCGTCTTGTGGCGCGTTGCTGGCCTTAGTTGCGCCGCTTAGAACGCACCTTCTGTTTGCAAAGGTGAGTTTGATACTGCCGTTGCCGGATAGTTGTTGCAGGCCGCAGGACTTGAAGCCTGTGGCAAAAGTTTGGAACGTGCCTCAAAGGCCAACTCTTGCGGAGGACTCCAGGCTTGCGTGCGAGGTGCTTGAAAAGATCAGCGCGCAGCTGTACTTGAGTCACGTCCCTTTGAAGCTAGTGGTCAGGAGTGCGCTGATTCATCTACGCGTTCTGAAGTGAGTCACAGTTCTTCAGGCGTACTGCTGTGGAGCATGAGTTGCATACTGGCGACATGGTATTTTCTCCTGCATGTGAAATGCTTGTCCCCGATGACAAGCAAAAGAAATTCACGTGGGTCCTGCCATGTGTAGCGTACCTCCGGTTTTTCTGGTACTTTCGCAGCGGTTCCACCTGCTTGGCGCTTGACCCAACTGACAGTTGTTACAGCAACTGAGTGGTGTCATGCGGTGCTTGATTGTTTGCTTACCGAGCGGCTCAAAGGCTTCTTGGGCTTTAGGCGCTACATACGGGTTGTCCCGTATTGCTGTGGGGCAAAACAAGTAAATTCTTCCAAGCCTAGCGATGGTGTTGTTCCAGGGAAAGGCATTCTTGCTTCCGAAGAATGCTCAGTTTCGCCTTCTGGCCTGTGAGGAAGGGGTGGAGGATTATCCATCGCGCTTCGAAGACTGTGATGAAAACAGTAGGGGGTGGCGATGAGGTTTGGAGGCCTAGGGAAGCTTTGTTGTCATGTGTGGTTGTATGCCTGCGGCTTGTGTGACGCAGGACTCGGTGAGACTTGCTTGCCCAAGGTGCGGTCACAGTAAGCCGCCTGTAGAGTCTTGGCGTTTCGGCACGGATGCTGCTGCTACTCCGCTGGTTTCCCGTCAGTATTCCATTCCTGTTTGAGCGCATCCAACTACCAGAGCACCCATGCCCGAAACAAAATGACGCCAATGTTCGAGCGAATCTTGCCAGAACATCCATGCCCAAACCACAACAGCGTTCATGTTCGAGAGCATACGCTGATCAGAAGTGAAGCAAAGAAAGGTGCAAAACATGAAATCAGGTCCCGAACCGGGGCCCATTTTACGGCCTCAGAATGACGGTTTCGCTGTAGCGGAAAACTCGTTCCGCGCCATTTGTGCGTACCGAGTTTGCAGGCGTCAGGACATTCTAGGCGTTGGGTTAACTAAACTGACCTCATCATACTTGGGAACCTCAATGCAAATCGAAAGCAACATAGCCCAGGCTAAGCAAAAAAGCAGCTGTGCAAAGAAGAATTGGGACCAAGGATCAGAAGAAGAGTAGAAAAATGAAAATGAAATGGAAACTGGGTCTATATGGGGCTGTTTATAAGGATTGTCGTCAATGTAAAAGACTTGGCCTCAATTCCTGTTCCCGGAAGGGGGAGGGGGAAATTCACGTAGGGCCCCGTACTGTCATAGGAACCCTGCCATCAGGACTCGTCGTAGCATCACAAATTTGAGGAAGTGCCCATGTGGTTAGCGACTGTTCCCGAACCTCTTGTAGCTTGGGCTACGATCTCATCACGCCCGAGTTGTTGCTCCAAATCATGGGACCTTGATCTCAACAGCAGGATCCACCTAAGGGCACGCTGATCCCAACTGCAATCAGGGTCCCAGAGTGACGGTCATGCCTGGCTCGGCTCCGTCCGAGTTGGCGTGAAGAAAGGCCTCAGACATTACTGCAGCTCAGGAACTTAGGCGGGGTAGTAAGGGGGCGGAGGGATGTTATCATAATCCGCTTAGAGTTCCATAGAAACTGGTTTCTGTGTCATTTTCCTGATTTCCCGTTGGATTCTCCATGATTGAGATTGAGGGTCCAATCTCTGCATATCGCCTATATACCCCTTCAAAGGGACATAAGGACCTAGGGTTTCCATTTGATTGTTCGTTTGATTCTCCAATTATTGGAGGGGGCGGTGGGGCTGTCCAGGTTCATCAGCCTTCACACAGGCGTAAGCGCTGAAAATTGGCTTAGTTGCCAGATCTAGGGCAGGTTTGGGGGCCCTGTCTTTTCATGATGTATGGGGATTATACGGGGATTAAAGGGAATGAAAACTAAAGACATTTTCAGGCCTGCCCCTGAGATGTAGTGCATCTGCGCAGTGCAAGAAACTCAAGGCGATCAAACCATACATCGGCGGATCACCCCCAGTGAGCTTGTGAAGAAGGCCCAGGGCCTGGGGATACGCGGGAATTGCTCCTCTCAAGCTTCTGCACCGAGACAAAATCCGGGCTTTTGGCGGACCCGTCTTGGCCAGCTGCTCCTGCAGGAAGATCTCCTGCACGATTCGGGGCTTAGAGTTCAGCGTTTGCGGGATGGCATGGAGTCTTGGAGTTCAAGACTTGCAAAAGTCAAAATTTGAGCTCTGACCTGATGCTCACCGACAACTTGCCATGAAGATCCCCACAACAAACTGGCACTTTCACCTTGCAACTTTGGGAAACTTTCTCGACTTAAAGCGTGGTGGAAACTTGTGGGGCTTTTGAGGATCAGAGCACCCAAACACCAACATGACTCTGTCAAAGCAAAAAAAGTCCAGCATGGGCAGCAGAGGAAGCCAAGCTATACGTAGGGTTCCCACAGGGCCCCAACAAAAGCCAAAACAAGGCTCACCAAAAGCCTAAAAGAATCACAAAGCCTGTGCTGGAAGTCAAATTCGATGTGAGGATCAAAAATCGCATGCAGGAGAGAACTTTTTCATGGCAGCAGGCATTCACGCTTGCTTTTGTTGCCTTTATTCTGTTGTGTGCCTGCCCAAGAACGAGCACACCACCTCACGGCACGAGATGTCAAAGTTCGCGGAGCAAATAGACGCCACGCCCGTGCGCACTTAGGACCGACAAAGCCAACCTGCATGAGCTAGATCCCCCGTTGTATTCCGAGTGAAACCATTGCTTCCTGTGCGAGCTGCGCCAGTGTTACTAGCGATAGTTGAACTCCAAACGAAGTCAATTGCCAGGCCAACATCGCTAGCAAAATTCTGGAGGAAGCTGCCAGTAACACATCGCCTCCCTCACAACCCTGTAAACCAACAATGTCAGCTGGCCTGTGGGGCCAAGCGCCTTCGCGGTGCTTTTGCCGCACGAGGTGTCTCCGCCGCCCCAGGCTTTGCAGAAATCGGAAGGATGGAAGCGCCTGGCAGACACCACCGCATACGGAGCTGTCATGCGGCTTAGGGCTGAGAACAGAAGAGGTTGAAACGCGCCGTAAGCAAAAGGACATCAACAACTACAAAGGCTTCGCAGCCCAGCACTCACGTCTTTTCCGAGAACCCGCGAACCGTCATCACACCTGCCAGTCTGCTGCAGCCGATGCTGTACTCGACTGCGCCAGCATCCAAATGGATTGCAGCTTCCTCGTCACTGTGCTTCAGGCACACCGCCCGGGATGTCGCCCGTACGGGCAACCGAAGACTGTGGCAAGGAAACGCTGCCTGTGCGAAGGAGCTGCGGAAATCTGATCTACAAATGTACAGGCACGAGGCTATGACCGTCTCAAGCAGCATCTTGATAGGATTCCCAACCTAGCTGCCGCTAGCAGCCAGGAAGGGTGGCAAAGCTTTTAACTTGAGACCGGCCCTCAAACAAGACTGACAGGGGGAAGAAGTGAACTAGATGCGCCGAGCAAAGCAAAAATCTTCCAGGGCCACCAGCTAAACACTGCAACCTTGTCAAGGATACTTCGAGCTGAGCTACGATGAACGACGAAAATAGCCTTGAAAACCCCAGAAATAGCAGTGGTCTCGACCTGCTTCTGGCTTTGAGGTTAGACAAGCCCAAGTCTTCACACATATATATAGATCTGGGACGATGCTCGCCCATGGCCCTGAGAACTCAGCACTTGATTGCAAGTCATGAATTTTGGTACTGATGTGACCGTCGACTCAAAGTGTCCCGCCATAAAAAGTCCAAGGAAACAGCGGGGTTGAGGCCTGGCTTATCAAGTGTCTCAACGCTGACAATGCCCTCAAGTAATTCGGTGGGTGGCTCCAGGAAGGAAGTCTACTATGGGGACTGCAAGAGCCACTCATGAGCTCTCACTGCTCGGCGGGACCCCTTTGGAGGCCTTGTTTGTTCAAACTCGATAATGCGCAGCCAGCTTACCAAGGCACGTCTCAAAGAAAAGGTTGCGTTTGGCACCTGGAACTTGGCTTCAATCTGCTCCCAAAATGGGGACTTCTATATAGGGGCCCGTATTGTCATAGGAACCCCACTATAGGGACCCCTAGTATAGTGAAGTTGGGGAAAACCCCACAAGTCTGATTGGGGGCAATCTTCCTATATAACACCTATAACCGCTCTAGTATTAGTATAAAACGAATTTTGGCAAATACCATGACAGCCCAATTTACTCCTCAATTAAGGAAGGCAATGTTTGTGTAGAAATTTTACATCATCTGCAATAAGGTAAGCTCAAAACTTCAAACCTTAATGAAAATTAACTCTGTGATTTTCTGGGTTACTGTGGCCTTGGATTGTTGAATCTCAAGCGGCTTCAAATATTTTCAACCCCAGAGACTCCAACAACCAAGAACCAAGATTCCCAGGACTCTTGCTTCTTGCTTCTTACTTTCTTGGGCCTCTAAGTTTTTTCAAAGCCAGGGAGCCCAGAAAACAAGAACCAAGATTCAACAACCTGCGGCATCCTGAACCGAGTTCAGAGCCTTTTGCTTCCAGACCTAGGATTTCCCTATAGGAAGCAGGAGCTGGCTTTGCATTTCGGGCTTAAGGCTTAAAACTTAAGAATGTATTTAATGCCCTAAACCTGTGGTTTTGGGGCTTGGGCCTCAATGCCTGGCATTTACTTGAAGGTCTGGGGTTTATATAAAGCTTCAGCATTAGAGGTTGATTCATAAGGCACATGACGTAAGGCTGAGGGCACAGGTATCTTCAATCTGAAATCTTTTATCCGTCATCCTAGCGCACTTCAACATACCACATTGAAGCTGCCAATGGTTGAGGAGCTCAGGTTCTTGATTCAAGATTCTGGGAAGAAATCTTGCCTGGAACCTTCAGTCTTGAATCTCGGACCCAGGACCCTTCAATATTGGTTGCCTAGAATGCTAGCGAGCACTAGTGCTGGAATCCTTGGATCCTCTCTTTGTCCCCCAGGTTAGATGACAGGATTGGCCCTTGATTTCTCGTATCTCAATAATTTCAAGCCCCATACCCATTCTGAACCGTTGTAGCTAGCGAGTCTCAGATTTGAGGGCAGATTTTATGAGTTTGGTTAGACGAAAAATGCTGCCTTGCCCCTCAAAACCAATTTTTTGCCTCTAATTAAATCAACATATTTACTTGAATTGTTGGCCTCTGATTTCTGCTATTGTTCTAGATCATGTCAAATATGTGAGACTAAGTACAAGCAAGGGCCATATTTGTTTTTGACAATGCACGTACCCCTCAAGGCTAATGGCAATACGTTAATGAATGTAAGCAATCTGAACAGTGAAATCGGGCCCCATTTTCCATCATCTGGATTATGCAAATGTCACAATCTATTTCCAACAAACCTAGTTCACCAGAAGGTGCCAGCTCCATTTTTTGGATCGTTTAGCGTGTTCGAACTCAAGTACTTTTTGATGTTGGCTGGCGTTCTCTTCTCCGGATTTCAGCTCAATCGAGTCCGTTGTGAATTTCGACATCTTGAACCCTTCACATAGAACTATGTCAATATTTTCATCGCGTGCAAGGAACTGGAGAATTCAGTTCCCTAGGTCCGCTAGCCCTGTCACTCTTGCGGAAAAGAGAGACTTGCACTCCATGCTGATTCTTTTCTGAATATTTTGCATTTAGTGATATGCTGTTTGCGTTTGGTTTTCCATGGCGATTGCGCTCGTTGTTGTCATTCAGGAGAAGGTCTCAGTCCTCATCGTGTTTGTAGGTAGGGTTTTTGCCCAAGGTAATAATCTCTACTAGTTTGATCGCATTCTTAAGTGGTTTAAATCAAAGAAAAGGCTATTCCTTTCCATTATTTGAGTTATGTAAGCCCCGTGGCATATTTGAAGCAGCGAGATCACTTATTATAATTAACAGGCCAGCTGCATGGTTTCAGGGATTTTTTGCCAGAGGAGGCGCTGATGTCCCTGGTTTTTCACAAGCGGTCTATATCTCTTATGAAGTTTGTATAAGTGTTTGGGGCTCAGAAAAGGCGGATCCGTGTTGAGGGTTCAGTGGTTTAGCGTCACAATGGAGAAGAACAGGAAGGCTACTATGTCATTATGTAAGGACTATGAAAATCCCCTCAATGATCCCTTATATGATTTAAGCTATATTCCTAGAGGGTAGATTCGGCTCCAGGGGTGGAAGACCTGCAAACTCCTAGGCATTCTGATCTGCAACCTTTTCAGCTTGACACCCAGTGCTGGCTTGAAGGGCATGCCCCCAAACATTTCCTCGGAAAGTGAAGCAGATGGGGCCAAGAAACAAGGTAGAGTCTTAGGGAAGCGATTCTTTGCTAAAAACTTTGCTGCTGAGGGCTGCAAATCACTGCGATGAATGTGCCCCTCCTACGCAAGACCCACCTAACTGATCGTAGAAATGTAGCTGAGCTTACCACGCTGATACCATGTCCCGAGGAAAGACTGTTGCCCGAAGCCTACCTACAAGTGGGCCACTGATGTGTTGAAACTATGGATTGTCAAATGAACGCGGGGTTCTGCAGGTTGTTTAGCAGGCTCCTGATTTGTCGAAGCACACCATGGCTCAATCTCAAGCTGACGCTAAAGTGCATGCTGATTTCCGGATCTAAACAGGTCAGCTCTGTTGCCAGTCTAGTCTAGGTTGACTGCTTTGCTCCCAACTCTTGCAAACAACCTGCGAGAACAAAACATGCTGCAGTCAGCACCAGCACATGGCCGGCACGCTTTGGGTGCAAGGCTGGGGTTGAGAATGCTTAGGTGAGTAGCATTTTCTTGTGGCTGAACGAAGTAAGATCACATCCCTCTTATACGATACCGTACCCAAAAGCAGGATGCCATCTTGCGTACTCCATACTGGACACGATAGTACCCCAAATAAACTACTACTAAGGTGAGGTTGCAGGGTGGACTCCTACTATGCGGAGTAACATCATTGCCATAGTATTGCTAGAAATTACTGTAATCATGATAATAACAATAATATGAACGATAAGAATAAGACTAGTCACAGCCAAAATTACATTAACGGTAATATCACTCAGGCCGGCTATGGCGCCCGGACTTTGCGTTTCAGAAACTACATTGACTGACGCGTCCTGCATTGCCTGGCCTTGCAATTCAGGATGACTCTATTTGGGGTTTAGGGCTTAGAGTTGGGCATCTAGGGGTTCCAGTCCCTGCAGGCCACGCAGGACCGCGACTAGAAACAGAAGCAAGCTCACGAAGCACCGGCTGCTGTGTCAACTCCGCTGTTCGGAGTGAAGTGGAGGGGCCTCATCAAAATCGTCAAAATGTTGCGGCAACACGTTGTAATTTCTTGCATTGGTGTGGGCACAAACCGACTATGAATGCTGGATTGAAAGGATATAGCAGCGGTGCTCAACAAAGGCTGCTGTACTGGCCAAACTCATCATAGTCATATAGTTATATGTTGTCCTTTGCACATCTGCCAAGAACCCTGAGTTGCTGAGAAGCCAATCCGCCCAGACGCCTCTTGGCTTTGAACGTGTGACGTTTAAATTTTTCTCAGCTCTGGAAGATTGACGTCGGTCTCTCCACAACTATTTGGACAAGTGCCATCCCCCTCACAAAGGAATGAGACGCACGAAACTCCCAAGCCCAAACCAAACGCTTTGCCTCAAGCATGTATGCATAATGCTCTGGCCTCCACAGTCTTCTCTTCAGGAACTCCAACTACAAACTGCCTCCCACTCTTAGGTAGGGCAAGAAACTCTTGAAGCCCGCAAACCCCCATAGCATCCCGGTTTCTGCCTCATTCCCAAGCTCTTTTTTATCTGATTCTCCATTCTTGGCAAGAATATCCCCCTGTATCCCTAAACTCCGACTCTTCCAGCACCACAGAGCCCTGCAAATTCATATCCCTTAAACCCCAGCTTGCACAGAGAACATATTGGGAATATATGGAGATTATATAGAGACTAAATAATGCAAACTACCAGGGCTTAGGGTTATAAGCCCAGCTTCCATTTCACCATCCGTTTTCTTTGCCATTTGGTTCTCCACAATCCCTTAATCCATAGTTCACCCTATAACCCGAATGTATGCGCGTATACCCCTAAACAATCCTTCAGCCTCAAGTTGGCGACTCATTCTATTTGCGGTCGACCACGGCAGCAAATGACATGCTGGCAAGCGGCTGCCGTACCACTGCTCCTGTGCATCTGCTTTTCGCGGCCCGGTTGGTGCCTGGAACTCGAAATTAGAGAAACTGTCTCGGCGCAGCCATCAGCCAACTCCACATCAAGACACTCAGGATGTTAAAGCATCAGAAGAGTTAAAATGTTTGGGATACTTACACTTGATCGAGAGGGCGCCATCAGACACTTTTGCTTCTTTCAAATGCCCGTCAGCTCGCTACCATGACTGTGCGACAATTGAATGAAACCATCTGAGGCTCAGAGGAAGCCTTTTTGACCTTTCACACAACCTTTCGGCTTCCGTGCTAGTAGCAACAATGGTAGTACTACTGTTGAAAGGAAAATATTGATAACAAAAATGAAAATACTGCTTCATGTTAATAATACTAATAGCAATAATAGTAATAGCAATAATCCCTTCTGCAAGTTTAGCCCCATCTCAGACCAGGTCACGGTTCAGGGCTCCTTTGGTCGATACCCGCCTGAAGTGCATGTGTCATTCTTGAATCTGTTATCGGTTTAGGGTTTGGGGTTTTAGGGTTCAAAGGTTCCTGGGTTGTACCCCGAAGGTCGTACCCCTAAGGGGTGACCTATATGTGACCTCGATATAGCTTTAGATCAACCAACGTATTCCCCTAGGGTTCCTTACAAGGATCCCCAGAACCCAGGGGTAGAGCCCTGCGGTTACGACGCTGAAGGCCTTGACTTCAGTCTGTGAGGTTCTAGGAAAGTTGATAGCAGGCTTGCAGACTGAAATGAATGTGCAATCTCGAACTCTCGTCCATATAAAAAAGCACAGCTGGATGGTCTAAACCCTAAACCCTAGATAGTCGTGTCCATTTTATTTGCCATTATCCCAATATGACCCGTATGTATCCCAATATACTCCCTATGTAATATAGTAGTTTCCAATTTATTTGCCATTGTCCCAACATAACCCCTATATAACCCCAATATTGTCACAGGATCGGGCTCCGAGGCTGACCTTTGAGGGCTTCCCAAAGTTAAGGGTACATTTTTGGTCCCAAAATTGAGGGTACCTTTTTGGGGGTCCCTTAATAAGGACTATAGTATTTGGGGGTCTATTTTGGGGTCCCTGCATTTAGGAAAGCTACCATTTATCTGATGCCCAATTTGACGACCACTTGAACAAGGTCGGTCAACCCCAGAAAGACCTTCTCTTTGGCCAGCTCTTTGTTCTACTTCGAAATACCTGCCCCCACCCCCCCCTTGAACACCCCATGAATTGATACTTGAACAGCAGAGATCAGGAGAGTTCTCCGTCAATGGCTGAACCTGAGAAGCCTCAACATCATGTTTTCATAAAAGCTCCTTGGCTACAACAGCTTGAGGAGCCTTATAAAAATCTAACTCTTGTTGCTTTACGGGAAAATCTAGGTATTGTGGTCCATGATGTTTTTCCACCCAGGACTATCTCAGCAATCTGTCCTAGTTTCCATCTTCCTTTTTTCATTCGATTCTGCATTATAATTGTTTCCGCTGTCTTTTCCCTTCGCTAAACCCTAACTCTTAACCCCTCGTAGTTTCCATCTTCTTTCCCATTCCCCATACGTACCCCTTTCCAACACTCCATATCCCTGCACATCCTTACATCTCCCGGCATATCCCTACATATCCCTATATAACCCTAATATCCCTTTAAAGCTTGATGGCTTGGCCTCCCTCGGCGGCTCTCCGCCACATAGAGCTTCCTGGGCTCTTCATGTAAGCGTTCATTCAGTACAGGTTTAAGGTTTAGGGTTTCGAGGATGAGATTATCAATGACATTCATATACCCTAATCTTAGGAAAACCCGATATGTATTAGAGTCTGAGGTTGGCATTGGCTCCGTTTGTGACAAAACTTGGGTAGATTCAGGGACCCCATTAAAATCAAATCCTGGGGGGGCTGTGGTAGCTATAAGGCTATAGAAGGATTGTGGCAAATAAATCTTTCCAGGCCTGAACCCAATGTCGGCTCAGAGTTCTCCCAAAGACTGCTGGAATGCTTTGCAAAGTTTTAAACCATTTTCTTACCTACCCTTAACAACCTCATATGAGCGTGCGTATATACAAATATATATATATATATGTATCTCTCTCTCCCTCTGTCTCTCTATCCTCCACGACCCTGCAAACAGTCCCCATAACCGGCCCTGTGAGCCTTCAAGTAGTTTACCGAGTGGGCCAAGCTTCACGTCTGGCTGCCCGGCGAAGGAGACTTTGATCTCCTCAAGGGGTTTAGGAGTTTGTTTTAACAACCCTTCGCACCTTTTCTGATGCTAGCCGCAGCTGGGGAGGAAAAGGCACTGATGCTTCAAGTAGTCCAAGTGCCCCCAACATCACGCAAGGATCATGCCATTCACCCTCCTTCACTGGGCAAAGGGTTCAGGGCTTAATGTTTCGTATCCAAGAACTAGGATATCTCAAGGACATTACTCCCAATAATGGAGAATCAAATGGAAAACAATCGGGACATAAAATAGAACTTGGGATTATATAGGCAGTTGCACGCAAATATGAGCGGATTAAAATACAGTGCCGCTGTAATGACATAAGGGTTAGGGGGCAATAGAAATCAAAAACATGGTCAATCCTACCCCTTGAGGGACACACTTCAGAAAGCGCTGCAAAGGCTCTTCCCCCGCCTGGGTCACGGGCTTCGCCTCCTCCCTTAACGGCCTGGGCCTCTCTCGTACCCGGAGGTTCACCTGGGATGGATTTGGGGGCCCTACACAAGTTGAAATTTTGATGGCTTTAAAAGGAGAATGAAGATTATGGCCCATAATAATCCAAAGTTATTCGTAAGAATATCCCAGGAACCTCCTCTCGTACCTCCATGCGGTTCACAGGCAGCTCCACACCCCCTTCGAGGAAGTCGCCTGGGCAGAAGGGATCCTACCTACAAAGCTGCACTGGAGCTATGAACTGACCCTGAGGTCCTTTCGAAGATTGTTGAACATGTCAGTTTGGGAAAGTGCCTTAGAACTGCAGGTTGCCCTGACTGGTTAGGTAGGTTACATATAGGGATTATGGTCAATGATAAGCAAAGCTCCTTCTAGGAATATCCCAACTAGCCTGCCAGCACGAACCCTTGACCAGTTGCCCTTCGGAAGTTCAATCTCTGCCAACACGGCCCAGCGGTGAGGCGGTCTCCTGAACCTTAGCTTTGCTCGTGTGTGAAGACAAACCTTTGGGCTTTTCTGCGCACGGCTTCTGGCAGATGCTGCCTGCTGCAACAGGACGAAAAAGAAGGATTGTTGGACCGCAGCGCTGTGGACTCGCCACTATTGACTGACAGTGAGCGTCATTCTATCGCATAGCTACACTGCGGCCGTGAAGCTGCGGCTGCTGGGCGTTTGTGTTTTCTATACGTAAACGGAAAGCTTACGACAGATGAACCCGTCTTGCGATCTTCCGAAACATATCCTGCTGAATCAGCTCATATGTTTAGCTCGTCATGGTCTAGATCGCCAACATCGGTAAGCCTTGTATTAAGAATCAGCACAAGATGGGGCACTACAATTCCAAGGCCGGCTGAATGCATGACACACCTGCTCTGCTGACGAAATTCCTATCATCAGTATTACTGCTGCAGTTCTGACATATCAAAAGCAAAAGTTAAATGCTAAACATTGCGGCTTTCCACCTGGCTGAACAGCTTGAACCTGTCAGCGCCAAGAATTCCATCTTTTCGCACTGCAGCGAATGCTGCAGAACAACTGCGGACAGGCATACTGAATTACCAGCACGCACAAGTGTCTTCGTAGCAGGGCTCCATGGAAGTGAGAAACTCTTCCCATTACCACCA
The DNA here is from genome assembly GCA_905231905.1 of Symbiodinium pilosum. Classification (NCBI taxonomy): domain Eukaryota; class Dinophyceae; order Suessiales; family Symbiodiniaceae; genus Symbiodinium; species Symbiodinium pilosum. The sequence continues at coordinate 26,352 of CAJNIZ010043548.1, read as the reverse complement.
GTCAACTATCCTTGAGGGATCGTGGGCTCTGGGCTCACTTCAATCCTTCATCATCCTTCCTTCCACTTGATTCTCCATTGTTAGGGTAATATCCCTACATAGCCCTATATGACCCTTATGTAACCGTGATATAACCCCGTGTGCCGTACTTTGCTTTGTCCGGCTTCATAGAACCTTCAATCCAAGGTACACATCGCGGTTGGCCAGCACGGGATCTCTCTCGGAGGGCCACCTGGGCCGCTCGCTCAAGATATGGGACCGCCTGAAGGGGCTACCAAGGATGTATAGGGGTTATTTAGGGGCATGTTGTAAAGATCTTGTATAAAGTCTAGGGGTTTCGAGAATTAGAGGTCCCTTTCTGGGAGCCCCCATCATAAGAAATGCAGTATATTTGGGGGCTATCTTGTGAACCCCTATTGCTGTTTAAGAGGGACCACTGACAATAATTCTAAATAGTGCTGTACCAACCCGAGCAAAATGGGGGCTCAAACTCATCCAGCACCACCACCTAAGATGCACGAATCGAGTATGGCAGAATCAGAGATTGTGCTAAAGCATTCTGTCAGCGGAGCGGCTCGAAATTTCATGGTTGAGATTCCCAGCCCTAAACCCTGAACCCATAAACCCATAAACCCCAAACCCCAAACCCCTCAACCCTTACACCCCCAAGCCCCTACGCTCCAAACCCTACACCCCTAAACCCTAAACCTCGAACCCCTAACCTCTAAACAATCCTAAAGCCCTGAACCCTAACCCCAGGCAAGGGCCATTTTGCTTCCAGGCAGCTTCGGAGCCTTCATCCTTCGAATCCTCAATCTTCTCGATCCTGTGGCCAGAGAGCTCCCTTGAACATGACTAGGGTTTAGGGTTTAGCGTTCGGGGTTGGGGTGAAGGGTTTTGGGTGGTTTAGGGTGGTTTAAGGTTCGGGGCTTAAGATTACGCACTACACCCCGAATAAGCGAGAATCAAATGGAACGTGACACGAAAGCTACTTTACATAGGTAGCAGCCTATACTTCATATATAAGGGGTTCCAATATCATCTAGGTATATTGGGATATATAAGTGTATGTACGGGATTTATCGGAATAATGGAACAGGAACTGGAAACAACCATTGACAATTCCTTGGAAACTCACGCCTTCAACCCTAAACCCTCAACCGTCGCTCAGGAAGCACAGAGTGCGCCTCTCAGAGCCAGTACAAGGCATTTTGAAGAGCCACGTACAACTAGGATAGATTTAGGAGCCCCATTAAAATGGAGTAAGTATTGTGGAAATATCATGAAGCACCATTCTTAATGAATGTGTCAAACTGGGCCTCTAATTAGGATCATAAACGTTCTATTGTATGGTGAAAATCACTTTTTAGGGCTCAGCGTTTGGGATAAAATGTCAATATGTACAGCTTTATAAGGAACATGGGGAGCATGGTCCATACAAAGTAATATGAGAACTTGTTCGCGGGAAAATCCCATGAGTGGCGTCCTAAGCCCCTGCAGCTATTGGTTTAGCAACAAGCTTAGCACTCGCCTGGCCTTGCAGTCAAATCCTTAGTCCCGCTTGATGCCTGCAACTAAAACACTCAGGAACAGTTACAACATACCTGTCAACTTTATGAGTAAAGGCACATGCTGAGCATCGTCTAGATTTCCACAACTCTGTAGCCACAGTAAAACATTGAAAGCTTAAACCTGGTTCAACCTGGTATCCAGTGGACTGGACGTCAGGGAATAGATATCTAAGGGCCCGATTGACATTGATGCTTTATAGCTTTATAGGGATTATACAGGGACTATGACCCTTAATAGCTTAGAACTAGTATCCCAGTCTAAGCTCTTCAGTGCCTGCTGAACCTCGTCGAGCAAGGTTGAGATCAGTACTGCAAACTCCCAGCTTGGTTAAGAGTTTTGGCACGACTCACATAGCATACAGATGTGCGGAAAGCACCGCCTCGGCAAAGATTCAGGTCGTTCGCCTCCCTCTTCCTGGTGCCGAGATCTTTGATGCCCTCGTTACCTCAACAACACATGTGGGACAGCTGTCCGGGGGATAGATCATCGGTGGGATTTTGTCAAGACTTTGCTGGCATTGATAATAACATCATCATGAGGTTGCAACAAGGCTCCTAGGATGAGGACAGCTGTGTGAACAACATGGCAAAAGAGTACTGCCAAGCCTATTGTCAACTCGGGGTCGGGCAGCAACAGCAACAGCTGCGCCGTTGTGACAGTCTACGACTGTCCAAACCACCGTACCATATCCATACCCTTGAGCCAGGCGGTAAGCCAGGCAATCCTGTGGATTCTGGAAACTGCTTTACACAAACAGCAATGGATCGACCTGCATATGCTGGTTTTCTTCTAGAAAAGGCAACCTCAGTCAACCTCACCTCAGGAGGGTCCGAATTCGTTTCAGATATTCAGAGTTAAGCACCTACCTTAGGGATCTTAGAGTCCGCAGGGTAGCCACGGCAGCGTCCAAAGCAATCTGCCTTCTGCACGTCTAGAAAATTTGCCTCTGCAAGGGCATAGGGGTGGGGAAAGAGAACCTATGGACCTGAAACCCAAGCAGTGGCGGGAAGGCTGCTCCAAAAGCCATCCGTCCGAATCCTGAGTCAAGGAAACGGCGGGAAAAGAACACCGAGGTGCATAAAGAGTGCAGGATTTGAATCAGCAGGTAACTCAACTTATGAGTCTTGCCAGCCTTATTCGCAATCAACTTGGCACAAGCACATTCAGCACGCAAGGATGCCAGCCCTTCCAAACTTGCCACATTTAGATGACACCTTTCGTCTGCTGAGCATTGGGTCCTGGGTGCTGGGCTGTTTCTTCTCGAGTTCTGAAGGTCTCCAAGAGTAGTTGCAAACCCCAAAGCCAGGCCCCAAAAGCTATGATGTAAACTCCTGGGATCTCCCCAGAAACCATAAAACCACACCCAAGAGCCAACCATCAAACGAGCTCCCCACGCTGACTCCATTGGCGGGTTCATCCTGGACATGAAATCTGGTAGATGTATTACAAGCTAAATCGGGATTGTGTAGTGGCTAGATTAGGAGCTCTATAGGTTGAAGTCTTCCTCAGGGTAAACAAGATCCCAGCTTTGGCTTGCTAAAGCCCTCGACAAGACGACAAGTCTGCTTAGCAAAAGCAGCTCTGGAAGAGTTACTTTCTTCAGCCAGCATTTCAATAAACTTTCCTTGCGCGTAAAACAAAACACGATGCTCCGCGCGTTTGCCCTGTGACCGCATCCAAGGCCATGCTTCGAGCAAGGGACAATAGTGAGGTTCTAAGGACACGAAACAAGCAAGTATTGCAGAGCCATATCCCCAGCCAAGTCTGGCGATGCCCGCATCGATATTCCCAGAATCAGGTCGACCTTGGACCACCCCAGTACTACCCCTACATATCCCTTTCTGACCGTATAGAGCCCATATATAACTCCATGTACCCCTTTCAACCCGCTCCAGTGGTGAATTGACATTTTAAATCTGCATTAACCTGAAAAAGGTTATGAATTAGGCGGTTCCCTGTATCAGGAAACTTCTGCGAGATCTCGAAGACCCTGCATCATCTCTAGCCAAGCCAGAAGGTTACTAGGGTCGGCTTGGGGGCCCTTACAAAATCGTGGCTGTATCGGGATTAAGCCAAAATGTGGGCAACTAAAACTAAAATGTATTGTCAAACCCACCCCCGGTCAATGTCAAACTCAGCAAGCCCCGGATCGCCTATTGGTCACATGGCCACTTCGCAGCTTCACCTGCTTGCAGACGGTGCCTAAATAATTACCAATGTCAACTTGAGGTCTACTTGAAGTTCCCTATACCATAATTATACAAGGAACCTAGGACCATAATCTTGGTAAAGTAACCGCTCACCATGACCAAGCAGGGTGATACACTCAACAGCCAGCTGCTTTTCTATGGAAATGTACTGTCTTTTTGGAAGCCCATGCGTTGCATTCACTGAAACCTGAATTTGCCGAGCAAGCCAGGGCACCTTCTCCGGGGGCACCGGCGGCCGGCGGAGCTTTGGCCGGACAGGCTTTGGTGGCCTGGCACGTAGAGCTCAGGGATGCTCAGGGATGCTAGATTTCTTCTGGCTTTACAGGAAAGATATTAGGGAGTCCAGGCCTGGCTCTCTGTCGCACCTGCAGACTCTCTGTCGTTGGGTTTGAGGCATCTATACGTGGCACAGTATGCAACCGCCAGCTCTGAACACCGGCAATGACAAACTCATAGCAGGTCCTGCCCAAGCCCAAAACCTCTGGGCACCATCCACAACCTTATCTCCCCAGCCCCTTGTGCTCTGGCAACCGCAGACTGCACCTCGGGGTGACGGCAAGGCCCTCCTGCAAGCTCAGACCAGCTCACACGCAAGCCTGTCATGAATGCTTTCTGACCTTATTTGGACATGGTGCTTCACAAGTGCTAACGAACTGCCAGGGCTTTGCCTGGATTCCTACAACTGCTGGACACGACTGGAACAGATTCTGGATCCACAGACAGGGAGGACAATAAGGAATCAATTATGCCCGAGAAGAATGCTCTGTACCTCTGACTTAAATTCCCGCTTCAATTTACGTACTGCATACCATCCACTCAAAACCCCGTCGGCTCGCAAATGCTTATTTTTGGCTAGAAATTCACGAATTGCGCGCAAGGTCTCGTGTCTCAGCTCATCCTCGTCTGTCCCGTCGCTGCCGTCTCGCCTTGCTGGAAAAAAATCACAAGGCGTATCTCGGTTCAGGGCAAAGAGACATGGCAAAAAACACTGTTCTGTCGCTCCCCTATGTTCAGTCCTCGAGCTTCGAGATCTGGCTGTCAGATTGCACTTCAAGCTTTCAGGCTTCAGGTTGAGGCTTGGAGCTTTCTGCATTTCATCGAGGCAACATCAGTACCATGCTGAGGCACAACAGCTCCTCTGTCTCAATACTGGTATTTTCATGTTCAATCCAACATGATCTTGAATCCCTCTGCCGGAAGAACTGTCTAATATGCAGCGCAGACAGCGCGTTCCGAACCATGTCTGTGTTCAGCCTGGTCACATCGTGCATGCCGCGCAGCAGGGCAGAGGGCGACGGTTTGTGTTGTCACATGGACTATGCAAATACACCTAGGCTGTAAACGATGACCACCATCGATGCCCTTGTTGCTTATGTCGGATCTGCTGTGATTAGATCGCCAATTTTGGCATAGGTACAGCATCATGAGCGAGACCGTCACAAAGAAAATTGGCAGTAAGGAGCTTTGCGCCAACAAAGAGTACGGCACAGTGCATTCAAGCGTTTTCTGGCTCGCTCATCAGGGCTCAGGCGCTTTGACGGAGCCTTGGGAACTTGGTCAGAATCATTCGAATTTCATGGGGTTTCAGGGCAAGTGCCTTGGAGCTTTCAGATGTGCAGCTGTGGGCTGCAGCCTGCAAAAATGGTGGACCCCTTGGACGAGATCCGGAGATTCCGCAAAATTAGGGCTACCATTTTGGGGGCTTATTAGTTGGGGTCTGGTATTGGGGTCCCCTGTTCTGGGAAACTCATGCAACATTTTTCTCGCGCAGCTTGGCATGGCCAGTGTGCTGGCCAACTGTACTGAAACTGCCTAGGGCATGGAAATTCGGAGTGCTTGCGGGGCTGGAGCTTTCTGCAAGATGCCTACAAAGATGGGCTGGAGTTTCGTACATGATGTAGAACCTACATGGTTCATTAGCAGCTCATGGGGAGAAAGCTGGGGAAAGAACAAGACTTACCTCTGGTTAGCAGGACATGAATCAGTCCAAAAGAGAATTCAAACCATCATTAGGGATGCACTCCTTAATTCCTTGTTTAAGGTCTAGGGTCTGGGGTCTACGGCAGACCAATGGGAAAGAAAATGGAAACTACAGTACTGCAGTATGTACGGCTTGAGGCCAGGGGTTAGGATGTAACGGTTGGTCGAAGGACAAGAAGCGTTGTCTGACTCAAAGCCGCCTTCTGGGTGTTTGATGGGCTTGCGGGATCATGTTCAAATGATGGGCCTTGACCCGGCTTCTCTCACTTCTCGTGTGAAGGCAACTTGCTGCACAACTGGGTATGGAAAACATGCGCCGTCCTCCGACCATTGTTTGCCTTTCTACCCACATGGCGTTGAGAACAAGTGGAATGCTGTTGGGCGGATTCCCGCAACAGACCGAACAACTGGCATACTGCTGAGAAGAAGTGCGGTTGTTGATATTGCATCGCCACAGCTATCCAATTATCTTACCTAATTTGTGGAATCCAGGGTTAAAAGGCAAGGAGCACCACACAGAGGGCCCGTGAACGTGCGCAACGTCACACAATGAACTGTGCAGTCCCAAACAAAGGTTTGTGAGATGTGATGTGCTCTTTCCGACTCGCCTCAGCCGCAGCAACTGGCCTGCCAGCCATGGATGCGTTTGCAGCGGACCCAGTCAAGTCTGGTATTGAAGAAAGTTGCTGTTTGTTTAGCAACTCTTTCAAACAAAGGCTGTATGCAATGAATAGTGATGTCAGCCTCTGCGAATCTGCTTAAGCCCTGACCTTTCTGAGCTGCTCAGCCCATGCGCTCTGATGATCCCTCAGATAACAAGCAGGGTACAAGCAGGGCGGTCACGCCTTTGGCTGGCCGATTGAGCTCTGAAGCTTCACACCTCCGGCTCCTTCCTTCGTCTGGCCCTCGTACTTGAGCTTTAACCTTAAGCCGGAGAAATCTCATGTGTTTGGATGGATTTTGAGGGGCCGTATCAAAATCTAATTCTTGTGAGTTTTATCCGATTGTACAGGGATTCTGGTCCACAATAACCAATGTTTTCCAGGAGTACCCCAGTGCAGCCCTTCAAGCTCAAAGTGTCAAAAGGCGTTCCAGAAGCTTGGGCTGTCGGTGAGCTAACTATCTTGAGACTCGAGCCGAATGCACTTTTCCGCCACCGTGTGGAAGAGAAACCTGAAATCCAGGCCACAATGAAGAAGGAAAAGAGGAGATAAAGCTCCTGTGTTCATCGCAAGGCGTGGTTCTGTCCGGCTGCATCTCAGAAGCTGCAGCGATGGCGACAGCCGCTGCTGATTGTGATGCTGTAGTTCTCAATTTTTTTTTATGTTCGATCTGGGCTTCCTTTAGAACTCTTTTCATTACAAACATTCACCAGCTTTTGAAGCTTAAGCACCTGAAACACCTCCGTCAAAAAGCTACCCCAAAGTTTGACTGGCCTGATGTGCTCTCCGCCCTTCAGCGCACTGGTCGGGAAGAAGGGGATTCCAGCCTGGCTCAGCTATCTAGCAGCTTCGGCTTCAACATCCCAAAGAGCCCTACCCACAAAAAATATGGCCTCAGCATACAAACCCGAAGCCCCAAACCCTGAACCCACCCAAATTCAATGAGACAGTAGTTTTGGTGGCCTTACACCTTCAAGCATTGTGGAATTCATGATCCATTGCCGTTTCCATTTATTGCTCCACTCCGCGGGTAACATCCCTATTGCATGGTGGTTTATAGGGAATAGGGGAATAGGAAGTAGAACGTTGCCTCAAAGTCCTAGCTGCCAGTCATCCGGAGTATCAGGGCCATATGAACCACATGCACACACATCCATTGAAAAGGAAAGACCTAAAGACCTAAAGTGGGGACTTGACACGCAGTAACCTCCGGTTTGGGGCAAAACGCAGTGTCATAGGTCACACATACCTAGTCACGCTTTTTGCTGCCGAAAGGCCTGAAAATCACGAAACCTAGGAAAGTACGTTTTTCCAATCATTCTGCTGGCTTATTCTCCGTTCTCTCCCCTCAGAATGCAAGCGCTGCAAAGCTGATGACTAATTAAACTCTACAGGCTGGATCCCAAACCCCAGCAACCAGTTATGGTAGTTTCACAAGATAGGGGACCCCAATATAAACCCCAAAATTTTCTAGGCCCTGTATAGGGACCCCAAAAAAGTACCCCTGATTGTAGGCAACCCCTTATATGGCATCCCAACTCCCTGCCTCTTCAGCCCAGTGCGAGATTGGATCAATTTTGGATGACTGCTCCTAGCAGGACACATGGGAACCACTCTACATTGTAGGCCGTGGCTGCGATTCTACGCAAGGTTGAGAGCTAAAGGATGAAGAAACCTGTGCACAGCATCCTGATTTTGGAATGGGTTTGCTCTGAGAAAAGGGGCCCTATAGATTATCTTGTTCGGCTTCACAGGAATACATAGGAAATACCTAGCGTCCGTAATACTTGAGTATTCCCAGCAATACGCCAGGGTTTGGCATACGAACAAGTCAATCTGCAACCGGCCTCTGTGAGGAGGTCCTCCTTGGTCCCTACGAGGATGAAGAGGCACTTTGGGTTGTGTTCCTGAGGGCAACAGAATCTTTGGGGTCGCCCAGCCACAACTCCGAAAGCGAAATTGATGATGCTCCCCAAGCGTGCAGCTGAGGTTCCGTGACCCTCTTCATCCAGAACTGTGTCCGATCAAAGGTCGAAACGTCGGACATGTCAAAGCAAAGAAGGCAAACCTGTGTGCAAGGCTGGATGATGTGTTTTCATATCAAGGCCTTGCGCTAGATTTTGGGAACGAGAAAGATCATGGCTCGGCTGGAGACTGGCATGCCTACTCGCGGCGAACTTAAAGGAAGACTGACTCTGTCAGCATGTGGGAGAAGGCCACTTGATACAAAGGACCTCACCAGCCCACGAATTGACGAAGTCCCCAACCAAGACTGTCCCAGGAAGGATCCAAATCAAGTTACTGCTTCCATGTCTTTCAGGCCCGAAAGGTCAAGGTCCGTTTCCCCTCCGGCGGCTCCGCCTCTGCCACGCGGTAGTAGCTGGCCGCCATATCCGCAAAGCGCTCTTGTCCCGCGGTGTCGTAGAGGAAGAGATGAACCTGCAGGGTCTCACGCACATCCCAGGGGCTTGCGTGTGGATTTGTGCAGAAGATCATCCCAAAAACATGCTGCCGACATGGTTATTAATCAGAAGCTATCTCCTGCGTGCCTCTGTGTCCTCTATAAAGACAGACTTCTGAAGGCAGTCACAACCCAGGGTAGGTCCATGAGTAGCGTCATCCGCTGCAAATACGTTGTTGACCTGATTTGCCGCATGCTGGGCTTTCGGAAAGCTTGGGATTTTCGGGTTGCAATAGTTTTGTCTGACGAATGAGTGGGCGCATGCTCTGACTTTCTGAGAGCTGGGCGAATCTTTCAATTAAACAGGTCTTGCCAGTTGCTGCCGGGCCAGCAACTATGACCTGTCAATGAGCCACAGAAGACACCCAGTGGCCTACACCCAATTCCACCTCCCATCCCCAATCCAAATTGCCTTGGCATTGATGCGTTTCGGGAGCGACATGGCTGTCGGCCACAGATGTACAACAATGCAATGCTGAGGAAGTGATCCATCAAGGATGCTCAGGCTGCTCAGGGCTTTCAGCCAGGGATGGCTCTCACCTGCGTCGTAGAAAGGTCGTAGAAGTTGACTGCTATTGATTAGGAGCGTGAAGCCGGGCTTCATGCACTACCTTGCAAGCTAACGGTGTTGTCTAGTGCAGATGTCATGAGTCAGGTGTGGGTGTGCACTGAGCGCACCCCACCTTGAGTCACAAGGCAGCATCAGGCATTGCGGCATTCTAGAGTAGGTTTTGGGCCCATCAAACTTATCTTTATGGTTGTAGGGGATATAGAAGGTTTCTGCGCCGCAAAAATTAGGAAGCTATTCCACGGAATACCCCCAGAGGATAGGAAAAATCCCGGCGACGCCGCGCACTGGCGATCACAGAAGCTTTGAGCAGCTCCAGGCTCACCAAAGGGCTTCGGGATCTGGATCATATGGGAAAAGAGGGTCCCCATGCTTTAGGGTTTAGGGATTAGGGTTAAAAGGGGGTCCCCGTAGTAAGGATTATAATATTTTGGGCCTAAGAAAGGAAGACCCATGTGAAGCACGCTGATGACGCGCAATGCGCTGCCCATAGATAGCAATAATAATACCAATAGCCACAAGAATAACAGTAATGAAGTACATTCGTAAAATAGCAATATAATTAAAAAAGTATTATAGTAATATGGTAATGTGTCAATATGGTATAATTTGTAGAATAGTCAGAGTAATCGTAATCATAATAGTAATAGTCACACTACTAGTATTGGTAATAGTAACAGTAGTAGTAAGAATAGAAATAATGCTAAAAATGATATATATATATATATGATCCAGGGCTTCAACCCCCTCATGGTATGGTGCTGCGATTCTGGTAAGTGAGTGTCACCAGGGAGCATCAAGACCAGCTTTTGCTGAGTTCATTCAGATTTTCCTCCTCCACCTCTATGTTGTGGTTGGCTTTCTTCCTGCCATGAATGTCAGTTCATTCAGATCTTTCCGTGTGGCGGGTGCTCTTTCTCCCAAAGCTCTCAACATTCTTTCTTGCTGAAAACATTCCTCCCCGTGTGGTGTGAGTGCTCGTCTTGCTTCAACAACTGTCATCCTTTTGTGTAGCTGAAGCCATTCAGATCTTTGCCGTTCCCCCTAGCAACGAACTGTCCTCTTGGTGGAAGCAAGGCTGATATGGAACTGTCTGAAGCCTGAAGCGATTCAGTATTCAGCTTTTGGTTCGAGTCGGTCCTTTCCCCGGTGGTGTGGGTGGTTTCCTCTTGCCCGCTGTGGCGTGGGTGGTGGAGGTCAAGCACCATCCTTGTGCAGCATCATAGCGATGAACAGTTTCATGGGTCGTGACCAGGACATCCATCATCCTTGTGATTGTTCGCACTTTTGCGATCTGCAGCATCCAAAAACAACAACAGCTGCGCTGATCGTGACACGGACACTCACCATCCCCGTTGTGACTGCTGGCATTTTGCGATCTGCAACCTCAAAGACGATGACAATTTCATGGATCGTGACCAGGACCCACACTGTTGAAATTAGCGACATCAAAAACGACGACTGTTACAAGAATGACGCCTCCGGGGCCTCAAAAAAGGAGACAGTTACGAGGATCTGAGCTGGACATCCACCATCCTTGTGACTGTTCGCACTTTTGAGAGACTTGGGTTGAGGTTAAGGGGGTAGGGTCCAGGGGACTAGGATCATATTCAGGGATTCTATACCGCCAAAATACGAGGAATGCTAAGAAACGATTACTATGTTATTATTACAAACAATCTATCTGGATCAGGTTTCTCTATTTGATTCCAGTGAACATCACTTTGGGAAAAAAACGATGAACCCCTTTCAGCCATAACAATAAGGGTATCTTTTCAGATCATTCTCATAACAAGGAAATGTTGGTATGCCTGTAGAAGCTGGATGAAATTCGCGCTCTGCCGCTTGGAACAGGGAAGTGGATGTAACAAACAAGCGTGGAATAAGAAGCATGTCTGGCAAAGAGCTGATGTTTTCCCGCGTCAAGGTCATTTGCCCTGAAGAAACGAATCCGGTCATACTAATGTTAAACACCCCCCCATCCCCCCACCCCTAATGTTGAATGCGGCCCTCAATATGACACTTCTCCTACGGGTGAATATCTAAATTTAAGGGAAGGGGATGGTGCTTAATGTTAGCATGAAGAAACTCTTGAGCAGGCGGCCATCACTCCGATAGCAGCCCTGCAGACCGTGCCAAATGTCCCAGGCTCTTTCCAAGGTTACTGGGCCCGGATTCTTTGACCCAAGTCTTTGGAGGTTTGAATAGCCTTGTAAGACCTAAGAATGGCATCCTTTGGGTCTGTCTTGCTCAAGTGGTTGCAGTCTGTTCTTGTGCAGTCTTCCAACCTGGAAACACCATACCAAGAAAGCCCATCCTCAGCTCTGTGAGCTTCACGATCGCGTCGGCTGTTCGGATCCCGCACCTGGCCATGATGCTACACAAAGCATGCTTTCCAACGGGAGAGCAGAACAGCCCACCTAGCCGCTCACATAACTCACGATTGATTCCTGTGAGATGCTCTGATCAACCACAGTCTCAGCACTTCTTCTTCAAAAAAGCTTCCGGAATCTATCTGAAGCATCCTCATGTCTAAGATTCCTGCAACAGCCTACTCAACATCAAAGCAACCACTCTCAGACATCTGCCAGACTGTGCCGTGGAGGGCTGCGTGCGTGCGACAAGGGTCACAGGCAGGATGCCTTAATAGTCAGCAAAGCATCAAATGGTCTACAGCCGCAATTCACCTACGTCACAACTCTGACATATTTGCTTGGGCTCGTGCGGCCATTTCCATCTGTGGGTATACTGAGCTCCCTGAACTACGGTAGGTTTGGGATAAGAAAGAAATTGGAATTGTAGTATTCCTGGAGAGGTGGGAATCCATAGCCCGAAACCCGTGACGTCCCCTGACGTCCTTAATTTGATCCATGTCTTGGGTTCGCGGTGTGTCAGGCACAAGTTTCTGTAATCTGCGCAAACGCCAAGGTTGGTTGGGCCGGTTCGGAACCTGGGCCATCCACAATATACAACCGTATACAAGGCCAGTTTCCATTCCATTTTCAGTTGTCTTTTCCACTTGATGCTCAATTCTTGGAGGTATATATGTATATATATATATATACTTCAACATTCCCGATGAAGCCGTAATTTAGACCTTCAAGAATATAGTAGTTCATCCCCCATACATAACCTCTAGAGAACCCCTCTACCATCCCTTCATAATTCTCTGCATGAACCGAACGACTTGGCCCTAAGCAGCGCTGCGGAAGCGCCGGGGCACTGGGCAAACGCCTCAGCTGTGAAAGCTGCATGAAGATTGACTCATGGGCTCGTTGTTGGTTTGGAGGGGTGCATATAGGGCGGGGCTAGGGGGGGAGGAGGCGATGGTAGTCCTATGATTGATGTTCCATTCGTCGGATGGAGGACTTTACCCCTATATAACCCATATAAGTATATATATATATATATACAACACCAATGTCCATTTCATCTTCCATTTCTGTTTGCATTTGGTTATGCATTATAGTAACCTTATATACGTCGACCTTGAGGCCACGTTGGATAGTCCCAGTAAACGCACGAAGGTGAAAACCCTCTTCTTTTGGCTGCGCTGGAGACTTCTGGAAACTGAGACGACTTCTTTGCCATCGGCACAAGGCTTTCGGGCGATGGCGCGGTGCACAGCAAATGCAGCATCAAGTCAAAATGTTTGCTCGGCACCGGCATATCTGGTGGCTCTTGACGACCCAGAAACCCAGTACCCCTTGATTAAGGAGTAGCGCGTAAATCACACAGGGGATCGTTTTATCGTCTAGGGTATATTCCTTCATTAAGAGGCTAACGGTATTGGGCTCTCTGGAAGTTTGGTGAGGATGTCTGGCTAAAAGGTTATGCAAATTTCCCACCAGGTAAAGCTTCTGTTTTCTGTCTGTTGGAGATGTTTATGATGATTCAAAAGACATCCGAAACAAGCAACAATGAAAAAGGCAACCGAAAATGGTTTCATGAATATGAAACTTGCGGTGTGGCCAAGCGGCGACGTCAGACCAGCTGTGCTCAGGCGTGCCGAGGGTGGTCCAGCAGGGATAGGCCTCTTTGACTTTGACCAGAACAATGACGGCTGAAATCTTTGGGGCAGTGTCCGGGCTGAAAATCTTGTCGTTGGATTCAGGTGCTTTGGACTTTCGGGCTCACGTCCAGCATCAATGCAGTAAGTTTCCTCAAGCATCAGAAGAGCTGAAGCAGCATCTGAAAGATTTCCAGCGGGAATGTTTTGAATGTGGCGTTCACTTTAATTACTGCAAGAGGGAATGCCTGCTGTGCAAGGCTTTCTTGCCGCCAAGGCCACATGATTCCCCAACGCATTAACTTCCAGATCCGGCTTGCGGCTTGCCGACATGGAGGATAGTCGCGACGCCAGCATTTCAATTGACAGTTGGAGGTCAAGCGCCTTCCTTACACACCTTGCAGAGACCGAAATGCAGCTCCCACACAACTCTACGTCAAGCTTCACTTCGAGCAGAGATTAAATAGAAAATGGCTCAAGTGCCACGAATCTCTCAGTCAAGTCTTCTTACCCCTTAAACTCTCAGTCCCGCGAAAGGTGTCCAAAAAGAGTACTTAGGGTTCCCATTTCCTTTTCCATCTTCTTTTCTAAAAGATTCTCCATTGTTGGGGGTATGTAACCCCAATATACACGCTACTGTTTTATTAATTTCCATTTTCGTATCCATTATCCCTATTGAGCCCGGGGCCGTCGACCAGGGCGAACGCACCGCAGCCGGCAGGCAAGGGAGCTCTAAAGCCGAAAGCCGGGCTGGCCACCGAGCTCCCAGTCCCGCAGGCAGCTGCGGGCTGCACGGTGGACCCAGCGTAACCCGTCAGAACAACCGATGCCTTCTTTCCCGGCCTCTCAGGGCCTCCCAAGCCAACCTTGCAGCGCCAGCCAACAGGTTGGCAGAGGGTCCTAAGCCCTCTCGCCGATATGGCCCCAAGCCTTGTTGAAGCCTTGAACCCTCAAATACTTCAAGTCGTTCAAGCCGGGATGTCTCCAACCAAGGCTCAACCGGAAGAATTCTAAGGGCCAGACCCAACCCAAACACACCCGCCGGTTCTAGGCAGGTCCAACTCTACCTCAAACCTTCACTTTCTGGGTACCTTAGCACAAATTCATGCCCTGCTCTCGAATTTAGTGATGACTCCATGACGCGTTCATCATCTCAGGGCCAAAAGACAAGCAAGAAGACAAGAGCACGATCAGAAATCAAGGAAGCACTAAACCCGCAGAGGTCGAGAAGAGCCCGAAGCCCTAACCTGTACATAACGAATCCTAACATAACTCGGGCTCCAGCTGAGCAGCCATTCGCGCAGGCTGTCCTGGCTTTTTATCTCCCTTGGATGGATCTAAGGGCCCTATCAAATTTGTGTAGAAAAGAAGGTGGAAATGACATGGAAACCCTGCAGGGCCTTATCAAAATTGTGTTAACGAACGACATGGAAACCCTAGGTCCCTTACAGGGCATAAATAGGGATATTAACCCAATGCTGAAGAATCAAATGGGAAATGAAAGAGAAACTATGATGTAGAGGCACTAGGGTAGATTTAGCGGGCCCTATGCGGCCCTATGTAAGCGCGATCATGATCCGATGCTTATTGTTCAGGAATCTCTCAGCTCGCGTCACACCACCTGACAGCACCCGTGCAACTCTGCACGCCATGGTTTCAAGATTTGCGTGCTTTGCTAACTATGGGGTCACTTGTTGGAAGTCCCTATAATGAAGATTATTGTATGTTGGGGTCTATGTTCAAGTCTATGTGCTTCATAGAAACTACCACTTATAAACACAAGGAGCATCGCAAACCACCTCCTCGCCGCCCGAGTGGATCGACTGAGCGCGTACGCTGCGTTCCCAGCTGTACGCACAGCGGCTCAGGGTTGGCCTAGGTGCTAAGCTGCTAAGTAGTATGGACTATAAACCCTACATATTATTATGAAGCCATGAGAGTCAGAGTTTTCTATTAGGGCCCCAAAATCTCTCCTAGTACCTATACATGTTCCATAGGTAGATGTGAAGGCATCATGCTGTTCCTTAAAGGTAGGCTTGCTCGAACGCCTGCTTCCTTACTAAATCAATCCATTGCAATCTCTAAGCTCTCAGCACGGAAGCCACGTATTAACATCTTAGTGTCTGTCACAGACATGACTTTATTTGAGAAGCAGACAGGGGTCTGCGGAGCCACAGGATAGCCGTGCGAGACCTCAGAAGTCGGAGATCGAACCCTGAGAGGCCTTTCGCGCAGATAAACCCTGATAGAGCTAGCATTTCACGATCAGAACTTCACAAGAAACAGGGCATTTGTACTTCGCACCCTACCTGCCCGCGCGCATCAGGATGCCTCGCTCCCGGCTTTTGCAGACTGCATTTTGCACCAAACTCGCGATGTTTCAATTGATCGTCGGCACTCATGGTCGAACCTCCTGGCGGTTACATTCTGAATGGTCTGACAGTTCCTTTGACTTGCCGAGCTCTCGGCGCCAGTCTGGTTTGGCATCACGTAGCACCTGGATCTATTCTGCCGGTAATATACCATGCCTTATCATGGCATCCATAAGCTCCCATAAACCCTAGCCCCAAGGAGCGCAGAGTCTCCTGACAGAACCGTCGGAACCAAGAAGGAATAAAAAGGTCTCAAAAGAAAAGATGGCCTCCTGTGCGACGACACCGCCCTTTGCCCTGGCCTCCTTGGCAAGATGACTGGGATAGATTTAGGGCCATTCAGCGTTTCAAAGAATTCTTATGGGTTATATGAGGGTATATAATTGGGGATTATGGTCCGCAATAATTGAAAGTTGTTCCAAGGAATACCCCAGACAACTGCCCAGATGCAGCCTAGACTTGATAGAGGTGCGGCTCGGCTGTTTTAGAACCAAAGATTGTCCTATCTCCGGTAAGCCGCTGCCCCTATCTAGTTCCCGAAGAATGCAGATCCTGGAGTGCTCTCTGGCAAAAAAAAAATCTGCGGCTGCTCATATTTTGAATGTGTTCAGGTCTTCTGCCCTTCAAGCCCAAGCACTAAAGCCTAAATCCTTAACCCTAAATGCTGAACTCTGAACCCTAAATCCTTAATCTTGCCCACCAAAGCCTGCAACCCGGAATCCTAAGCTGAACATAACCGGGATCCCACATCACGCCCTCTGCTTGAAAAATTGGCTTGCCAGGAACTTGATTGGGAAATCATGTTCAAATACGAGGCTTGCGATATCTGAGATAGATTTCGGGCCCTATACAATTGTTATTCGTATAGCTTTACAGGGATTGTATCGGGATGATGGTTCAAAATCTGTTTGCCCCAGGAATACCCTTGTCTTACGAGGGCGTTTTTGTTTGAACGCCTGCCATGCGCATGTCAGCAGCACATTGGCGTGTCTTTTGAGCACTTGGAGTGAGCTTGTCGGCAGGATCTTTACCAAGAAGTTGTCTTAATCCTAGACTACTCCCACTATAGTGAGAGCTCCGTGTGTGGTCGACAACTTAGTGCAAAGAGAGTACTCCACGTTACGTTCATAATTACTGGTATCTTTAAAGCTGGCCTCTGCATGATGATTTGTAAACCAAGCTTGATGACCGACCGATATGATATGTTGTACCGGCTCATGAGAAGGTTAGGAAACTGCTGAGTGATGAAAGTGCTGAGGTTAGGGCAGGGTTTACCTGCAAAATTCCAAACTCGATGGCTTTAACTTCTGGAGTCGAACCTCGTGCCAATTCATCTCCTGGAGGTATCTGTAATGCCACGCATCAATTGCTTCGGGGTGCTTCACTTCCAATGTGAGAGTGTCCAGGCTGTGCAAAAGCATTGGCAACTGTTGGGCGAAATAGATTAGAACCTGTTGTTGGATACTAAGTCGACTGCGCCTTAACTGTTGTATTTTCAGATATCCTACTGAAGATATTTTTTGTGAATCTCAATGGCCGGGCTGTGGCACGAAACCAAAGAACCTGGTAGACTCCAGGGTTTTAGTGACGGCTCGGCCTTGTATGAAAGAAACCTCCTCGTTTTAAGAACTGTCGGTGTACGCCTAAAGCTCCGTTTTATCCATGGTTAGAAGAATACCGTATTTTCGCATAGCACCTGGTTGACATGCTCGTTCAAGGCTATGGCCGCACTTGAGGCTTTGTTAAGGAGTAGCGTACCGTTGGCATACTTTGTATCGTAGATAAGGGGTGCCATTTGCTGCAACACAGCGTCGAAGTCATCTCGGAGAACTGTCATTACCATGATATAAAAAAAAAACTGATAAAGGCTAAATGGGCATCCTTGGCGAATGCCGTCAATGTAGACGTGTTTGTTTCCCCGTTGCTACCTTTAGTGGAGAAGGATTGATCCATATAGAGGCCTCGTACTTCAATGCTGTGACTGTGGGGGTGGACAACGAATCCTTTAAGGGCAGCTGTGCCAAACGCCATGCGCCAGTCTAAAAACGGGAAACTGAGCGAGAGGATCTCGTTTTAAGGGGCAAAATCCTGAGCACGCCTTGAGAGAAACTTGGGCTCGCTAGTGGATCTATTTCGCCTGAATCCGTATTGAGTGCTTTTAGGTTGTTGGCCATGCTGATTCCTTAGCCGGATTTGTATCAGCACTGACTATACTTTGTAGAGGGTATTTAACAAAGAGATTGGCCCGTAGGCAGCGGGGTCAGAATCCTGACTTTTGCCTCTGTAGATACTGGCTACCAGGGCATGCGTCCAAGTGGCAGGGACTTACATTGCGTGAAACTCTCATGGAAAGTGTGTAGAAGGGCTGTTTCTCCTGCACTCTGCCTTGACCTCATGGGTTCCTCATGAGTAAACGGCTGTAGCGATTTAGCCAGGAGGGACGAAGGGGTTCTGCTCCAAGATGGGGTGCTCCTTAGAGACTAGGTTAGGGACTAATAATACTTAGGTATCGAATCTATACCTAAACCTTACAAACGAAAAAGAGGTTTCAATTTTCCCATTATCCGTTATCCCTGTATACATGTATATATATCTATATACACATAAATATACATATATATATATATATGCATTTCCCTTTATAACTTGCGGAAATTCCAATATCGGCAGCGGAATGAGGCCCAGGCGGCTCTGGTGCAATGACGGCAACCTGAAGATATCGCCGTGCAACTGTTGAAGGCCCAGGGTACTAAGTAAGCAGAGGCAAACCAGTTCAGGAAAACTGCTAAGTCCCTTAGATGCGCAGTGCAGTGCACTTGGTCCTTGGAAAAGTCTTGTGGTCGTGGGGAAGGAAGTTCCCAAGTCAACAGCCTATTCAGGGCGCAGATTTGAGATGGTGCTGCAGCTTGGGGCTCAGACCCCACCACCTGCACGAGGAACAGCCACAAAGCTGCCACTGCGGGCCTCCAGCACAGAAAATGGTCTGGAACTACGGACTATCGAACTGACTACCATCAGAAGAGGTTTCCACAGTCTTGTCTAAAGCATACATTTCCTCGATACACTGCAATTAGCAACATGCTTCTCTGACTGCACTGGTACGAGCAGGGACACCTAGCCATAAACATCTTATAACCAGTGGCCTTCATGAAGTCATCCAGTGGATGGCCAGCAGTATCCTGTGGCACGCATCACTCTCCAGTTGTTGCGGATAGTACTGGGCATTGGTCTGCGCGCAAGGGTCTTGACCAGCTGAGTCCGGGCTGAAAACTCAGCCTTGCACATACGAGGAGGAAGAATGGTGACACTTTTCCGATTACACCCATATGACCCATATCTGTGCTTTACTTGCTGCACAGCTCCTCAGCGGACTTTGGCTGAAGGCCAGCAGCACGTCGAGGTCCTTCACGAGGGCAGCAGTTGTATTGAAGAGAGAAGGAATAATTCATCTCCCCATTGTCCAGTGTAACTCTGCTTCTAATTTCAAGTGCACACAGGGGAAGAGCTGCCAAAACAAGCATTGTGTTGATGTAGTAAATCTTGCACCACCCAGCATGCGTAAACTGCTGTAGATCCAGTGCAACATGACAGCTGATGGAAGAGAGGCTTCAGGAACTGAAGCTACAGCTGCAAACGTCGTAGACCTGAAGCCCACCATCTCAGAATTCTGGCCACGAAGCTTTTTACTACCTTGACCTTCAAGATCGGGCTTCTACCACCTAAAGCAACCCAAGAACCAGAAGGCAAACCCGCAGCAGCCTGACACCAGCAGCGGCGAACCCACAATGGTGTTGGGCCTTTGGCGTTGTAGTAGTGATCTAGAAGATATACTAACAATGATACAAAGATATTTCTGCTTTTCTACAAATCATGGAAATCATGAGTTGGATCAAGTAACAAAATGTGAAGGGTTTGGTCTTCCCGGTTTGGGCTTCACATAGGATGCAGATGGAAATTCCACGCTTGCTGACAGTGTCCACGTTCTGGCCATGAAAGAATCGCATTGAAGGACTTCGCCAAATATCGCACCATGGTTTTGGAAAAGCCCAGCAACCTCACATGCCGACTTCCAAAGTGAGTTGAGCATGCCTGATCCATCTGGGTCTCGCACCTGATCTGCACCGGCACCTGCAGGATCAAGACCGAAGTCAGATACAAGTTTCCATAAGCCATCAATGCAGGCTTTTTAATGTTTCTGCTAGAGGTGGCTCCTCAGCCGATTATTCATAAGATTCCTAGAAGTTCCCAGATTTGGACATCTTTTTCGTCGGCGACATGGCACCGCTCCTATCCCGAGGACTGCAGAGCCCTTCAAGCCGTGAGGGGTTGTGAGGGCTTGTATCGTTACAGCTTACAAGGCTAACGGCTACCAAGGCCCTCTGCACTGTCCTGAAAGCAGCATGTGAGTGGACATGAATTTGCATTTGAAAACTTCTACCAGCTGCTCTTGCGGGCAGCTGCTCACTCGATTGTGCCGCTGGCATGGGTGGCACGAACCTGGAATCCTGAGAATGATGTTGTCAACTTGCTGGAACATGGAGTTTAGGAGACGGGCCTTGCCTATCAAAGCTTTGGGGTCTTTACACCCTGGGCTTCACAACTATTTGTAGTAGGGCCATATCTCATATTACTATCATTGCTATGATTGCTATTACATATCTGGGGATTCTACAGCAGTATTGGAAAAGAAAACGGAAATTACTGCGCATATTGTACTAGGGTATTTACTGGGGGTAGACAAGGGTTATCTTGGGATATATACCCCCAACAATGAAGAATATTTGCAGTAGGGTAGTAGGATAAGCCCAAAAATCCGCCCTTTGCCTCGTTTCGCAATGCGTTTGGCAACTTTCTAGCAGGGTTTAGGTTCGGGAGCCCTATGAAAATCTTTTCTTAGAGCCTTTATATGGGTTATAAACGGATCAAGGGAAATGACACTTGTGTTCGAACCTACTGATGAAAAGCCAACCTGGCTTCAGGCCTGAAAAGCCTAAGTCCCATAGAACCCCTCGATACTCCTTTAGAAGGAGCTAGGGTGTCCATTTCCAATTTGGTTCTGAATTTTTGGTTCTAAATGATGCCTGTACAAAACCTCGAGTCTGCTATACTTTCGGAGTCCAAGCCTGGAGTAATCTGAGCTGTTTTGCTTGAGCTTTCAAAGCCTCGATCATGGGAGATATGTGGAGTGAAGGGATTACTTGAATTGACCGGTGAAATAAGACAAAAGGATGAAGTTCAAATTCTGACACGTTCGATTAAAGTCTCCCAAAATGGTACCATCAAAGCAGATCTCTGAATGTAAGAGATGCCGAGAATCCAGCTCGAGCCCTGCCAAGAAGGGCCGGGAGGGTCGAGGGTCTCGAGGCCTCAGCTCCAGCGGATCTGTCCGGCAAACATGTCTAGACTTCTGAAGCATGAGCCAATACCGATATGATCAGCACAGATGTCTAGGGCAGTTATTGAAGCAATCTGAGAAACACAGAGGGATCCTGCAGTTAGCACGGCAGAAAATCACACCATCATAAACGCGACCGTTACCTAGTACTAGTAGTAGTAGTAG
>CAJNIZ010043547.1:43471-55758 GCA_905231905.1 Symbiodinium pilosum | reverse complement strand
GCAAACGAAGGTGATGGAACCTATGTAGAGAATCACAGTGGATCTTCAACAATGACCCAAAACAAGCATGGTCATGTGATGAGCTAAATGGATGCCGCTGTCCCCGCCCTTCCAATTCCATTGCTCGTTCGTTAACGATTTTTTCGATTGCAAATCTTTGGACCCCGCTCAGAGTAGAAGTCCATTGTCATAGAACGGGCGGCGCGCAGGGCTTGTCCATTGAGTAGCTCCCGTGCCTAGTGTCACATGCATCAACATGACAAAGACCTCCCCGAGATGAAAAGCACGTCCCCGACATAAACTCTTTGCGGATCTTCGCAGGTCGGTTTTGACATTTCGGCGGACATTTTGGCATGTTGGCGCTTCCTTTTGCCATGTCGGCGGGACCTAGGATTCTAAGCACATCGGCGGGCAGGTGCTAGCATGTCGCCACGCCAACTTTAACATGTCGGCGCGTGGTTTTGCCATGTCAGCAAACGACGCGCCTTTGTCCATGCCAGCGCATCGGGTTTGCCTTGGCGGCAGATGACACACATTTTGTCGTGTCAGCGGAGCCCAACGTTTACAATTTCGGCGTATAAGAATTGCTATGTCGGCCGCTAATTTTTGGCATGTTCGCTGGTCGTTTTTGGCACGCCGTCGCTCCATGTCAGCGCGTGAATTTTGCCACGTAGGCGAATCATTTTTGGCATGTCGGCGTGGCTTGGCATGTCGGCACGCCGAGTTGTCAATTTTTCATTTTCAGATCCGCGCGCGTCCCGCCACTCGTTCTAATTAAATGTGTAATACGAACCGCTCTTTCCCAACAAAATCTTCATCTCTCTGCGCATCAACTTTAACACAGCGGCGGGCCACTTTTGCCACGTCGGCGGATGAACACGATTTTCTCCTGTCAGCGGAAAGAATTTGTCTTGTTGGCAGGTGGCTTTTTGGCATGGCGGTGCGTCGTCTTGGCATGCCAGGGCCTACCGTTTTCAAATTCACTTTGAAATTCGCCTACATGGCAAAAATTACTTATTCCAATCAACATCTTAATCTGTCGGCGCATCAGCCTTGACAAGTAGTCGCGCTAGTTTTGCCATGTCGGCATGTGAACGTGGCTTTCTCATGTCGGCGGAAAGATTTTGGCATGTCGACAGGTCATGTCGTCTGCAATCACGTTTATTATGTTGGCGGGCCCGACTATTGTAGCACGTCGGCGGAGCATGTTTTGCTATGTCGGCGCACAAACAGTGGTGGCATATCTTCCCGTTTTTTGACATGTTTGCGGGTGGCGTCCTGCGGAAATTGCGGCTGCGTCTGAAAGATACACGACTCCTGAGGAGCTTTTCGGCCCGGTGTTCCCGATAGAGTTTCAGGCTGACTAGGGCCACGGGGTGCCTATACCCACCTCTGGTCAGCAAGGAATGAGGGAATCTATTCTTACAGTATTAATCCCACATAACCCACAAGAATATGGTAGTTTCTATTATTTTCTCTCCCAATCCTTCATTCCCACCCAGTCTGAACTTCCGGCCTTGAAGGTCTCTGGGTAATAAGGCGTAGGGTTCAGAGTGCAGGGCGTCTACGAATATAGGGTTTAGGGCAGTTTTGTTGATTTTTGCGAGGAGAATGTAGAATTTGGGGTTTAGCGCCATTCCCTGTGCTTCATGGTCCAGTTCTTGCCATCGACACGAACTCCTTTGAGGAGCTCGCATGTCCTCTTCACTACACGCCGCCAAGGGAGCATACCAGAATCACCTAGGGACTATGCAGCGTACACGAGTATGCCTGGGGGTCTAGGGTTTAGGGCTTGAAGGTTTGTACTTGTACCCTGAAACACACTAAACGCACAAGGTCTCAATCCTATCCGCGCAAGCCGCTGCACCAATGCCAATGTGTGACTTTCCCTGAATCGGTGTCTCAATCTCTTAAACCCTAAGCCGTACCCTTGAAGCAAACAAAGTGGAAGTGTCACAGTCAAGGTGGGCAACAAGAAGGCTTCTGCATCTCAGAACATGTGGCTTAGCGATATTCATCCCTATAATGGCGAATCAAAGGAATCAAAGTGCAAAAGACATGAGAGATAGAATGGAAACTGCATTGATATAGGGTTGATTGAATAGATTGTGCACATGGCACAGGACAAGTCATACTCCAGCTAGTGAAAGGTGCAGTGTACTGGTGCGAACCGCAGCCCCTAAACCAGTTAAATCCATAAACCCCAAATCCTAAATCGTAGACCCTGAACTCTAAGCCCTAAGCCCCATGAGGACCATACAATCCAGGTTTGCATTTGGCTGTCCGAGTTCTGTCCTCTTTGGTTCTCCATGATTGGGCTTCAACTTCGATTTTGAAACCATCAAGGCCCTAGACCCTAACCCTAAACCCTAAACCCTACAACCCTAAACCCTAAAACCCTAAACCCTAAACCCTAAAACCCTAAACCCCTAAACCGTCCCTTGGCAGCTCACTAGCCGGGCATGACCACCTCTGTGGCCAACTGAGCCCCCATCCAGGAAAGACTCTTGTCGGCTCCTGCTCTAAGAAGTTTAGAGTGCCCGGGTTTGGGGTTTAGGTTGGGTACTCCGCCCCCTCAGTAACAGTTGGAAAATAATTCTAATATGGTTATATATAGCCCTTAATAGGAAGACTGTTACTGGGTGGGGGCAGTACCCAAGGTTTAGGGTTTAGGTATCGGGATTTTGGTTTAGGGTTAGGTAGTTTGGGGGGGTTTTGGGTGTGGGGTTTAGGGTGTGGGGTTTCGGGTGTTTGGGGTTTGGGGCTTGGGGTTTGGGGTTTAATGCTTGGAGTTCAAGGTTTAAGCAGGTTGGGGTCTAAGTGCTTAGGGACGCCAGGTATTTTGAGGGTTTGGTTAAGGTCCTATGGAGGTAAAGGACTTTCGGGGCCAGGCTTCAGTGTGAAGGGATTTTGGGCTTCTTTGGAGGGCCTCAAGGGTCAGGGCTGAGTGCTCACCTGGAAGTCTAGAGGGGGCCTTAATAAGCAGGTGAGAATCCCTATAAGCCACATACTAACCCCAGATATCCTAATTGCCAACCCACGATTAGCAATTGGGTTTTGCGCACAGTGCTACTCCGATGTTTCCAACTCCTACTACCACTACCACTGCCACTACCACTGCCCCTGCCCCTGCTGATGCTGCTGCTGCTACCTCTTAAACTTCTACTACTGCTGCTGCTGCGGAGAAGTAGTACGAGGAAGCAATGGCCAACAAAAGTGGGTCAGCAGCTGTGACGTGTAAACCAGACAAACTCCCTTCTCCAAGTCTCTGCAGCTTAGGGATTAGGTGGCAGCCAGCACTGAAGCCCAAGCCCCAGGCCCAAAACCAACCCCTAAATCCGTAGACTCGTAGACACTCTGAACCCCGAAACCCTGAACACCCTAATAATCCTAATAGTAATTGTAAGAATATGATGATCACAATAGTAATTTTAATAAAAGTCATAATAATAGTAGTACTAATACCCTAAACCCTAAGCCCCTAAACCCCTCAACCCCTAAACCCCTAAACCCTAAACCCCTAAACCCTAAACCCTAAGCTTATGCCCTCATATCACCATCCTGGCAGTTGTCGCAACTGCTCCATCTCATCCAGGAAGACCTGTCCGCTTTAGGGTTTAGGGTTTAGGGCTCACAGCTTAGCTTCATGGCTTAGGGTTTAGGGTTTAGGGTAGTGCGTAGTGTGGAGCATGTTTTCTGTGGCAACGCCGAGGTTTTAAAAAGCTGCTGTGGAACTTCCTGATGAAGAACCACGTCTTATGAAGCCCGTCGGTTGGGTGTTTACTTACTAGTGCTTAACAGAAAAGGGAGGAGTGAAATCCTATAGTTATGACTTATCACCACATGTACTATAGTCTAAACTCCTTAAAGCGAGTTATATATGGGATTATATACGGGGCTTCTATAGGAGGTACTAAGGGGGATGCTAGGAGTTCAGACTATAGCTCATATGATGTACGGTTGTCATTTCTTGTCTGGCAAAACCGGTACATCGGTAAGTACTTTATTGTATTCCGATCAAAACCACCCAGCCGAGAGTCCAATATCAATCCTCACCCCACATCATATGAGCTACAATCAATCTTTCCAATATAATTACTGGACATGCATTCCCTAAACCCTAAACCCAACCTAAACCCAAATTCCTAGAAGAGAATATTTCAGGGACTGTACTAGACTACCGAAGGGACCCCTACATCCAGCCTTCACGGTCCCTCGTAAAAGCCTTATGTTGACAGTAGCTCGTATGACCTACGGTCTGATTTATGGTCTGCTAAAATGAGGGGTTTAGGGTTTAGGGTTCAGAGTATTGGACACCAATATAATATATACACTTACCCAAAAATTCTTGAAGGGCCCTATACACGCAACAAATATCCATGCACTCAACCAATATCCACAGATAAGTCCTAGCTCTTATAGGCACCTGGATTTTTTCCTAAGATTCACTCCCCCACTCCCCCCAAGCCCTAAACCTTAAACCCTAAACCCTAAGCCCTGAACTTAAACTAACAGTTTTGACGACTATTTCGTGCGCTTCTGGCGCGGGAACTTTGCAAGCTATAGTCCCACTTAAGTAGATAGAATATGGCTTCGGGTATATTATAATAAGATCCCCATATACCATATACCCCATATTCTATCTACTGACGGGGAAATATAGCTTGATAATGGGCATAACTAGGATCACTGCGGGCTACAGGGCTTTAAAGGATTTAGGGTTTGGGGTTTAGGATTTAGGGTTTAGGGTTTAAGATCTAAGGTTAAGAAGTCCCTGTGACCCACCAAGTAGGCCATGTGGGGCTTCTTTACATCTACGGTTCCCAAGGTGACCCCCATCAAAAATCGGAACCCGTAAAGCAAAATGACATACTAATTCTAGGATGTAAGTCTGCTAGAAAGTCCACTTGTACCCTTTTCTATCCTTGTTGCATTGTTTCATTAGGCACTCTGCGGAGGCTTAAATTTGGGCCCTGGATCCACTGCCCTACTGTACTACACCCTGCACCATAAGCTCTACATACCATACCATTAGGATTTAAGGTTTAGGCTTTAGGGTGTAGTATACCTCTCCGGAACGCTAAGTCTTTGCAATGCTCTCGAATTCGGTAGCTTCAAACAAATCACAGACAGCGGATCCCTCAGCAGCCAAGGTGTGTCACGTCATTCGAAGAAAGGTGTGCAAACATTTAACAGCACACATACAGACACCACCTGGCGTTCAACGCATTTGCCAGCTTCTTATCGCTGAACCCAAACATGCTTTCCTTATCCTTCAAGACCCACTACCGAAGAAGAGCCGCTGCTCAAAACTCTTGAGTTTGGGGGGTCATGCTAGCTGCTGGCTTGCACAAAGTTAACTTGTACATACCCAAAGGCCTCAACCTGTAACAGCCCCAGACCCTGAAAATGAAATGGAACAAAACCCCTGAACCTGACCTTACTTAACCCAAACGCCAAACCGTAAGCAATCCTAAAGCACTTCACCCTAGACTTCAAGAAGCCCTTAGCAAACCTCAACACTAAGCGTTAAATTCCCTTGTAAACTCTAAAACGGAAAACAAAGGCACGAAGCGCAAACACCAAATACAAAACAAAAATGCACGATCGCCTCCCGACCATCTCGCTGCCAGAAACCGCGGCCGCTGTCGTCCACGCCTAACGAGGAGAATGAAGGGCGTCTGTTCGGCAGGGATTTACCTAGGGGCTCTAAAAATCAAGTTCTTCTGGCTTTGCAGGGAATATACAAGGATGATGGTCCAGAATACTTAAACAATATTCTCTCGAATATTCCAGTGGGGCCTATGGTGGGGGTTCTAGGGATGGGGGTTTCTCAATTATTTCTCATTGTCCCACCAAATACACCTTAATTGATGAATTTACTCGAAAAAAAAAAAGGATACTAGGAATCCCCAACAGTCATACTACTTATTCAAGGAGTGGTGGGCTCGCTGGGGTTTAGGGTCCAGCGGTCTCTCGGGCGAGTTTAACTCCCAAATGCCCATGACAGCAGGACTTTTGGGAATTTCCTCACTTGATCCTCTGGGCAATAACGACCAAGAAAAATGCAGGCTCATCATCCTCAGAAACTCCCAACGAAATACATAGGTTTCATCATCCATCTGATTTCCATCTAGAAGAAGCCCGCACCCCAAAAGGAATCTCCTCACTGGTGAGACCCTTAGACGCAGCACCACGCCATGCCATGCCATACCACGCCATTCCCGCCCCGCAGCAGCTGGCGGCCCCCCGACTAAGCTGTGCACGCAGGCAAGCCCTCATCCAGTACAACTTCGCCACCCGCTCAGACCTCCCATCAAGTCCTACACCTAGGTCTTCTACTCCTACCGTTGCCTCCGGCGGTTTTCCCCACACGACACAAAAAACCTCAAGACTGTATCGTGTCTCTCCCTAAATCCCACCTCGGAGAAAAAAAAAACTCCCTGGGGAGACTGCGGAGCGACGAGTCCGTCGACTGCAATGCCACGCTGCCATCCTCGGAGGGCAGCCAGGGGTGGAGGTACCAAGTTCGGAAGTGTAAGCACTCGGTGATGCTGTTGTTCTCACTGCCGCCGCAGCAGCAGGCTGAGGAGCAGTAGCATAGGAGGAGTAATCGTCGCAGCGGCCGCAATAGTCGCAGACTTCATAGGAGGACATGTAGGATCAGGAGTAGACAGGGGAGAAGTAGTAGGAGCCGGCGGAGGAATCGCAGTGGGAGAGGGGCAGGTACAAGAGGAGTGGTGGTAACAGTAGCAGCAGGCGCAGCAGTAGTCTTTCCAGGAAGGCGATACTGGTGCAGTTACACATGCTAGTACTTACGTAATCCTTTCCGGCATTTCCACAAGACATGTCAAACCCTAAACTTTAATATTCCCATAATCCCCATATACTATATTCCCTGTATACACCCTAATCCACAACCTTCACTTGCCAACCATGAGCATGCGAGTCGGGTCCCCTCAGCGCAAAATCTTTCATACATCACAGTAAAAGCAGTAGTAGGAGAGGTGTAGATATGGTAGTTTCCCTAAATTACTGTTCCCAAAATGGGGGGAATGTATATAGGGCCCCGTATTATAATGGGAACCGAAATACAAGACCCCGTGTTATAGGGAATTTAGACCAATACCCATATAGTAGCGGTCAGAGTAATGCTTAGCAGCAGCGTTTGCAGTTCGAATCCACCTCTCAAGCAACAAGCAGCAATCAAAACCAAAAGCTGGCCCTCAAAAAGTCTTCCCTCAATACCGATAGATGGGTGTGTTTCAGAAACATTTCCTTTTTGCAAACAAACCATGGAACACCCAAATCCTTCTCAGAAGGACCCCAAGGAAACACCACCCACCACACTCAAAGATCCCCATAGATTACCCTGAAGCCAAAACCCTAAACCCTAAACCTTGAACCCCAAGCCTAAACGCTAAACCCTGAACCCTAAACCCTGAGACCGCAACCCTAAACCCTAAACCCCAAACCCTAAACCCCAAAACCTAAACCCAAAGCCCTGAGCCACACCTTGACATACCCAAGGCTGACACTGGCATCTTTGACACGACCGCCACGCGCAAGGAGTGCCTGGCACATGGACTCAGGGTTTGGGGTTGAGGGTTCCGGGTTGAGGGTGTGGCGTTTAGGGTTGAGGGCTTAGAGTGGTTGAGGGCTTAGGGTTTAGGGTTCCGGGTTGAGGGTTTGGCGTTTAGGGTTGAGGGCTTAGGGTTTACGTAGGGTTTAGGGTTGAGGGTGCAGGGTTTAGAGTTCAGGGTTTAGGGTTCAGGGTTAGGGCGCGCTCGGCAGGCGGGGGTTGTTCAAAGGGTCCTTTTCAAGGGATTATGTAGGGTTAGATAGGGTTAGTTAGGGCTATATAGGATTATATGGGGTTATATAAGGTTACATAGGGTTATAGAGGGTGATATGGGGTTTGGGGATTGTGGGGCTTAAGGTTGTTCAAGTGGTGCTTATGAGCGGGGGGGCATTGGGAATATACATCCTTGAAAGGAAATCTACCCAAAACGGGAACCCCTAAACCCTCAACCCTAAACCCCCGAACCCTAAACCCTAAACTTTAAACCCCTGAACCTACCATATAGCCATGTTGGGGACAGGAAATTTGAACAACTGCCACATGGATTTTGGATAGGCAGATGTTCCCTCGGGAAAGGGGACATAGGAAGGTCAGTGGACTTGTGCAGTTCTGTGGCCTCTAGCGGTTGGAGGTACGTATAAGCCGGCGCGGGCGGCCCTCCAAGTATAGGTGGGGTTTATGGCATTTAGTTTTATTATGTGCTATCTAGATGTCGACGTAACCATGAGTACTACAGGTTGACCACGGGAAGCATTCCAGTGGCCATGTTGCGGTTAGAGGCTTGAAACCCTAAACCCTTGGGTGAGTCTCTTTCCTTCTCTTGGCTTTGTGGGAGCTTTCCAAAACTCATCCCCATGAGATCCCCAATAAAACAACACTCTTGTAATCCCCATATATCCTTGGGGTCTTCCAGGATCCATGTTTTAGGTTTTAGGGTGAGAGAACGCCTTGTGATGCTGGAGTATGGGTTATCCTCCCCCTAGCCTTCCTCCCACCCTAAACCCTTCTAAGCCCATACCAGACCCTGCCAACCTCAGCTGGCCCTCCTCAAAGACGACGTTCTCCACCTCCGCCGCTGCCGCAGCAGAAGCCGCAATAAGGATGAAAGCTTTTGGCGTTTGGGTTTAAGGTTTAGGGTTTAGGCTCCCGCAAGGCAAAGATGAAAGTGATTGGGCATGCACTAGGGGGTGTTCCCAAGAATGGAGAATTAAATGCAAAATGAAGTGGGAACCAGGGTTATACAGAGGTGTCAGAGGATTGTGAACTGTCGAAGCTTGAATAGTTAATAAGACCCTTGACTCAACCCCCATATAACTACATCTAAAAAACCAAAACAGAATCCTGTTCTAGCTCAATAGGCCACTACGTCGCGTTGGCCTTCAAAACTCCCCTATCCCTCATTAAGGCAAAGAACTTGGGGCCCCAAGTCGGGAGCTCCCATAAGATTATGTTGTCTAAATCCTCACACCTTCATGTAATTACAAGGTAACCCTCCCTCAAACCTGAACATGTTGACCTCAACCTGTATGAAGCACGGTTGAGGCATACGGTCTACTCCAAGACATTTTCCATCCCCAAGTCCAAAACCCCAAAACCCCTAAACTCTAAACCCTAAACCCTAAACACCCCAAAACCCAAAACCCCAACACCCAAAACACCAAACCCCAAAACCCCAAACCCCAAAACACCAAAACCCGAAAAACCCAAACCCCAAAACCCCAAAACCCCAAAACACTCCCCCCCAAAACCCTAAGCCTCAAAACCCCAAACCCCAAAACCCTAAGCCTCAAACCCTAGACCCTGCAGCTGACATGATGAAGGCCCGAAAAAGCAGCCCGGACCTCTAGGCAAAAAGCCGAAAAGTGGGACAACTTCAGAGATTTTGGGTTAGGGTTTAGGGTCTAGGATCTAAGGTTTAGGGTTTCAAGGTTTAAGGGTTTATGGGTTTAAGGGTTTAGGGTTTAAGGGTTTGAGGGTTTGAGGGTTTAGGGTTTAAGGGTTTGAGGGTTTGGGGTATACGATCTAGGGTTCAGGGCTCCGAGTTAGGATTGTAGAGGGCAAACAGAGTTGCAAGTCAAGTGGAGGCAAAAAAGCGAATCGAGGTGTTATGTGTGATGTACAGTTTAGGTTTTAGGGGGTAGGGAATGAAGGAACGAACACAAAATGGAAACTACTATTGGGGATGTTGGAGGCTACTATGAGGATCCGTTCCTCCGTTTTCCACCAGCAGCCTGTATTAAACTCTACTACCACCAACAATCTTACAGTGAACTTCCAGAGAAATCCTTTAAACCGCAAAGGGGGTCTATCGATCTGGGTTTAGGGCTTGGGTTTGGGAGTTGGGGTCTACCTTAAACACTAAACCCTGAAACCAAAAACCCTAAACTAATAGCAGCAAGCACGGCGACGACAACGTTGGATAGGAATGTTCTTGGTAGTCGCAATAGTGGGTGTGATGGTGGCAGTGCCACTACTC
The DNA here is from genome assembly GCA_905231905.1 of Symbiodinium pilosum. Taxonomy (NCBI): domain Eukaryota; class Dinophyceae; order Suessiales; family Symbiodiniaceae; genus Symbiodinium; species Symbiodinium pilosum. The sequence goes on along the minus strand of CAJNIZ010043547.1, from coordinate 45,700 downwards.
CTCTGCTGAATTTTCTAGATCCTATCTGCGGCATAAGGGTAATCCCTATATAACCCCTGTATATTATATTGCCTTATTCCCTACCAACCCTAAACCCTACAGCCTATACTCCCTACTAATCTTAGTAAGTGTTGCCATCTGTCTGATCGGTAGCGTTGCTGCTACTACCCTAAGCCCCTTAACCCTAAATACTAGTTTCCACTTTATTTTCCACTCCCGCTATAAAACCCGAATATAACCCCCAAACCCCCTCACCCCTTATGACTCTTGCTATCAGTCTCTAAAACCTAAAACCTAAACCCTAAACCCTGAACCCTAAACCCTAAACCCTGAAATCTGAACCCTAAAACCCTAAACCCTGAACCCCAAACCCTGAACCCTAACCCTGAACCCTAAAATCTGAACCCTAAACCCTAAACCCTAAGCCCTAAGCCCCGAACCCTAAACCCTAAAACCTAAACCCTAAACCCTGATCGGTAGCGTTCTTGCGGCTACTATGCCTGGCGCAGCTCCTGCAGGCTGAGGGTCGGCAGCTGCCACAGTGGCCGCCTCGGAAAGGTTCTGGGCGTAGGTTCAAGGTTTAGGCTTCAGGGTTCGGGGTTTAGGGTAGGTTTGGCTGCTGAGAGATTAAACTCTGCCATCCCTTCCTGGGGCTCTATAGCGAGAGTTTGCATGGAAGATAAAAAAAACTTGTGTCAAACTGCCATTGTAAGGAAACGATCTTATCCACTATGTATCCATATTAGCTATAGCCTAAACTCCTCAAAGGGGCCATATAGGGGATTTTATAGGCGAGTATTATAGGGTTATTAAGAGGGATACTAGGAGTTTAGACTATAGCCCACATTGTGGTAACTTAATTTAAGCTACTTAACCCTTTTAAGCCGCAGGGCTCCTTAGGATTCTGGATTTCTCGCGCAGGAGCCCGGATTTAGGTATTGCGGCTTACGTCGGAGTTCCCAAAAACAGGTGGCCCTTTTTGGGGGTTTCCTAAACCCTATGCCGGTTCTACATGTAAAAACATGATCATAGCATTTTGTTCAGCTTGGGGTCTCCCTATTTTTGTAGTGCAGGTTGGCTATCCCTTCTGCTGGTTAGTAGAGCTTAGGGTGTAGGCTTTAAGGGTTTGGGTTTAGGGTAGTGACGGGCAAGCTGTTTAAGACTTCGGGCTTAAGGGGTTGATCACCGTGAAACCCGGCAGCCTTGCGGAAGGGCCTCCATGCTGGGAGGAAGGTGAAGCCTTAAACCCTGAACTCAAAAGCCTAGACCCTAAACCTGAATCGAGTTTAGGGTTTGCGAGTAGACGCTAAAAGACTCTTGACCCATAGAGCCTGAAACCTAAGCTCTAACCTCTGAACCCCAAACCCTCATCCCGAATCCCAAGCCGTCTCATAGGCCCCAACAGAACAACAGCTGCTGCTGCCCCCGCTGCAGCAGCGGGTGGCGATTCCACCTCACAGGGTTTACAGACTCCCGTAAGTAGATAGAATATGGGGTATATGGGGATCTTATTATGGTATGCCCAAAACCATATTCTATCTACTCTAGGGGGACTATAAGTGTGTAGGCTTTAGGGTTTCCGTGTTAGGGTGTTGGGGATTGAGTGGTCCTCAGAGCCCTTCTTGGTTATAGCTTATAATATGGCACCTCATATTTAGGGGTACCAAAATGGGACCCTCATTTTGGGAACTACCCATGCACCTGCTTTTGTTCTGGTCCTAGTAGACCGTCACGAACAGTGAGTGTAAGCCCGGTTTCGCTTTGGGTTATGTGCTTGTACATATTCAGGCCTTACACTGAAGACCTGACTGCGCCTTTTAACCTCAAGCCCCTAAGCCCTAAACTCAGACACCAAGAAAATGCACAGAAACGACTAAACCCATGACATCTAGCTCCTTTAGACCATGAACTATTACTCCAGAGGACACAGCCTATATAAAACGCGAATAAGCAACAACCCTAGCCATTACCCCCCATGCAATTAGTAAGCATACCAGACAAGTTACTCATAAACCTTGGGTAATTCCCCCTTACAATAACAGTTACCACAGTGGGTAATGAAATTAGAAAAGCCCCATAACAAGGTATGAGTGTTTTTTTTTGTTGTCTGGTCTTTTTTGTTGTTCGGGCTTTTGGGGTGTTGTTTTTTGCTGTTTGGGCGGGGGCCACGCCCCTGCCCAAACAGCGAAAAAATAAAACATGCACCCGCCCGAACAGCAAAAAAAAACA
>CAJNIZ010043547.1:23125-34207 GCA_905231905.1 Symbiodinium pilosum | reverse complement strand
CTGGACCACCAATACACATCTAACACAATGAGGAGTATAAATCATCCTTGCAAACCATGCAACCATGCACATGCCGAAGAAGCTTAAGCCGAAGCGCCTTATACTCCCCCTTAAGAAGATAGAATATGGCTTTGAACAAATCCAGAATATGATCCCCATATACACCATATTCTCTACCTAAAAGGGACTATAAACGTAGGTCTGTTGCAGTAGTAGGTTGTCACCCTCAAAGTAATGTCGCGGTTTCGGGTTTAGGGTTAAGGACTTTAGGGTTAAGAGTTTTAGAGGTCTACGGTTCAGGGTTGAGGGATTTAGGGTTTAGGCGTTTAGGGTTTAGGGCCTGGGTTAATACCATGAGTATACAAGCAATTTAGAACCGTAGTATTGGTACTCAAGCCCATAGAAGAATCCCGGGTTCCATTTCATGTTCCATTTTCTTTTCCGTTTGGTTGTCCGCTCACCCTATATAGCCCCTATAATCCTAAACCCTAAACCCTAAACTCTAAATAATACCCTAATATAGGCGACGATTTGGCTGAATTATTTACCCTAAACCCTGGGCTTCTACACTCTATTCACTGCACCCAGAATCCCTCGCAGCACTAAAGACTAAACCTTAAAGCTCTAAACCCTAAACCTGCATCATGACGGTCCCAAAGGGAAGCCCCAGCGCTGAGGCAGGCCGGGAGACCTACTGCAGCTTGCTTGGTGCACACCAGCACCTTGGGTCTGGGGTTTGGGTTTAGGGCTCAGGGTGCATTTTCACACGGGTTGGGGTTTTAGGGTTTCAGGCTGCAGGATTTAAGGGGTTTTCCCGTAGTTAGGGGCATCTTTTGGGGTCCCCATAATGAGGAATGTCGCATTGGGGGTCTATATTGGAGTCCCCCCATGCGCGTAAAATGCACTTTTTGTTTCTTCCCTACGAATTGTTGCCATTGTTCTTTTCCAGTCCTCTATTGCCGTCTAGCCACCACTAAGTAGACAGGAATTGATGTGCTTTTCTAGGATAAACCCCTTGCGTTTTTTGACAGCAGGCCTGAATTTCTAGCCCAAACTCCACTTATAATAAGGGGATTTTGGTAACTCCAACCCTCCAAAATTAGGACCCCATACCGAAATCCTCTTATTAACTTAGGAGTTCGGGTTTAGGGTTTCAGGGCATTTTACTCTACACCCTAAACACTGGCGTTTCAGGACATTATACGGACGCCCAACTTTCGTTAAACACCACAACGCCTGGACGTCGCTGAGAGGCAGATGCCGAAGGATGAGCATGGCTACCTGTAAGAATCTTTTGGGAGATGGTCAAAATTATGGTCCCTTTTTGGGTGCCCTAAATTAGGCGTCGTATTATAATAGGGACCCCAAAAGGGACCATAATTTTGACAATCCCCCTTTTGGGTTCTGGGCTTAGGGTTTAGGGTTTCGGGTTGGTTTAGGGTCGAGGGCGGTATTTGATGTGGACCCTAGTTTTTGCAAACTTCGTATTAACCTAAACTTGCATGGGAGGTTCGGGGATGCGTGGTATGGTATATAACTGCATGCGGCCGGAACTAGTATGAGCGATACAGCGACATGTAGTTCTGGCGCCTCAAATGACAAGTTCCATACAAGTAACCTCTCCATCATGTTTTGGTGGCGATCGTTTGCGTGCCATCATGCCAGCCTTAGATTTTTTCTTGCTATTGCCAAACGCAAAAACGATCGGCCTCAGACCCCATGCATAATCAAGGTAAACATACTGTCCCTGAGAATTTCCCTCAATCTTGGGTGAGGTTTCTGTTCCAGTCCAAGAAGCTTGCACATATTGATCTAAAGCATCATCATACTGAGCTCTCTTCTTATCACATAAACCTCAAACCCTTATGGTCCCGCTTAAGTAGATAGAATATGGGATATGCGGATATCAATATGTTATACCCAAATCCATATTCTATCTACTTAAGCGGGACTATAACCCTAAACCATACCTTGACTCCTGTCTCTGTGAAGCGAGCGTTTCTGGGATCTCCTTTTCTACTGTGCTTGTGGGGGTGTTTAGGCTTGAGCATGCCAGCAAAGGTACCACCACTGTTAGGATTTAGGTTGGGTACTGCCCCCACCCAGTAACAGTCTATATTAGGGGTCCTATTAAGGGCTATATATATATAACCATACTATATTTATTATCCAACTGTTACTGAAGGGGGGCAGTACCCAAGGTTTAGGGTTTAGGGTGCCCCTGGTTTGCTGTAGCCTTGCAAGATTGTTTTAATCTAGCAGCATGAATAAATAGGAAGATCGTACCCCTTCAAATCCCCAGTGTAGCACACTACGTTCCAGCACCTGTTTTGATCATTCAAGCTAAGGGTACGGGCATGGGATTTCAGAATTTTGAAGGTTTGGCGCTTAACTGGGTCATTATTGAATCTAGCTTTGATTTCCATTATCCCCAAACCTAATCTATAATATACAATACATAATATACGGAACATAAAACCTATTATATAATCTACTATAACGTTTAATACAAAGCTAATAGATGAGGAAGCCACAAGCAGCTCTCAAGGGTACTTGAAGGCTCATGGGTAGTTCTAAGCGGGGTGATCTAAGTCCCGTAAACTAAGTTATGTCTATAGTTAAATAAACCCCACCCCCTGAACCCTAGACCCTGAACCCTAAACCCTGGACCCTAAACCCTATAGCTATCCTGCTTATCACTGCACTTAGTGACCCAGGTGCCTAAGAACTTGATGGTACCACGTCAGCACCTACTAGCCAGCAGCCTGACAACAATGGCCTTTTGGCAAGTAGGGTCTAGAGTCTATGGTTTAGGGTTCGGGGCCAGACACAACGGCAGAGATTCCAACAACAGAGCGTAAGACCAAAAATAAACCACAAGGGTTCATGCTGGATACTGCCCCCGCCCTATAGCAAATGTGGTACTTGTAGTCATCTAATTCCCTGAATAGGGCTTTCAACAAGAAACCCCAAACCCTAAACTCCAAACCAAAAACCCGAACCCTTAACCCTAAACCCTGAACCTTGAAGCCTAAACCCGAAACCCTGCATCGCCGGGCCTCGCCCTCCAGAAAATCAATCCTGCTCTGCCCCAGCACCATGGCGCAAGGCTGTCTGAGCTTACTCAGAGGGTCAGGGGCACTTCGTAAGAAAGTTAGAAATGACCCATAGTCTAAACTAGCGCTTAGGGCTTAGAGTTCAGAGTTTAGGGTTTGGGGTTTAGGATTTAGATACTGGGAATTCTTCCAGGAATACACTTGCTTAGTCTTGCTAAAAACCTTGAATTTGAAATGACAGAATAGCTTTCATTTCCTGCTCCATTCCTCCATTACCTGCTCAGTCCCCCTGACCCTGCAACTAGGGTTCAGGTTTTGCGGTATGTCATATAGCGAATAAATCTGGCGCATTGAGCGGCCCTTCTTCCACCCACAAAGTCAGCCGGGCACCTCTATTCTGAGAAAAACTTCCATGTACACTAAGGGTTTAGGGGTTTAGGGTTTAGGGTTTACATCCTGAACCCTAAATCCTAAACCCTACATCCTATACCCTAAACCCTAAGTCCTAAACCCCAAACCCTAAATCGTAAACACCAAATCCTAAGCCACGTCCTCCACTCCAAGCAGACAGCAGGGGATGAATTCTTAGGATCATGGTAGGTTACGGGAATTTGATTCAGGGTTTAGGGTTTAGGGGTTGAGGGTTTTAGGGGTTTAGGGGTTTATGGGTTTAGGGGTTTAGGGGTTTATGGGCTTAGGGGTTTAGGGGTTTAGGGGTTTATGGTTTTAGGGGCTTAGGGTGGAGGGTTGAGGGTGCGGAGTTTAGGATGTCAGGCTCCGCGATCTGGGGTAGGGAGTTTACCCCATAGCCTATAGGCCCCCTGAAGTAGGTAGAATGTGTGTGTGTGTATATATATATATATTGAGGTCATATAAGGGTTAAATAGGGCGAATGCAAAAACCATGGAAACTACTATTTAGGGTTTGGGATGTATAGTCCCCTTAAGTGGATAGAATATGGGGTATATGGGGACCTTGTTATGGGCTTGGGCAAAGCCATATTCTATCTACTTAAGGGGACTATACACACCAAAGACTAAACCCTGACCCAGTTTGCGGCTTGGAGCAGAAGATCTCTAAGAGCTGGATTTGGGGATGCCTGGGGCATGCCTCGAAAAGCACAAGGGTTTAGGGTTTAGGGTCTAGGATTTATGGAATTTTGGGGCTTTGGCTGTAGGGTTGAGCGAAGTGCATGGTTTAGGGGTTTGGAAGTTTGGGGTTGAAGTCTGCTACAGGATCTGGATCACAAGCAGGACTGTAACCCTAAACCGTGGGCCTTTCCTTGGGGCTTGCACCCCCTGCACGTTTCTAACTCCAACCGCATAGCTGTTCCTTTGTCCAATTTCTCCTCTGCACCATTTGCAGGATAAGCACTGCCGTTGCCTAAAAAACTGGAATGTAGGGGCCTGAAGAACCACCATCACTTGGAGATCTATGAGGCACCTTATACTATATGTATAGGCCCATAAAGTAACCGTCCTTCTGATGACCACCACTCTGGCTTTATTGGGATTAGAGTTCAAGGCTTATCTGGGTTGCTGTTAAGGAACTTAAATTAAGTTACTATTATGGGGAAACCCTATTATTTACTATATATTCCCATTATGGTAACTTAATTTAAGTCCCTTAACAGCAACCCAGTTATTGGGCAACAGCCGGCCTCCTCGTCCTCGAAACACAGACGTTCACACCGCTCGAGGGTCCTTCTGTCAGCTAAGGGTGTTGTCCCCAAAAGGACAGAGAAGAGCTCAACCTCAAACAGCCTACAAACACCAAGCCGTAAAGCCTAATTAGGGTTTAGGGTTTAGGGTTTAGGGTTTAGGGTTTAGGGTTTAGGGCCTAAACAGTAAATCCTAATCCCTAAACGCTCAGCGCATCCTGCAGACTTGGCCCCCTTCAACCCAAAAGCCTTCAAAGCCCCCACGCCCTGAGACCTGGACCCAAAAAACCAGGCCTTTGGGGTTCGGGGAGGAGCCCTGGGAAGTGAATACTAAAACCCCACACCCCCCCCCCCAATTTCAAAGATCCCCATGGTGGTATACTAAAATGGAGGGGAATATCTAACATTAGGGGCATGGGGAGTTTTTCATATGGGGCGAGGGGAGTATTTCGCTATAGGGATTGGACTACCCTGACAGTAAGACTCCGGTTTAATGTTTAGGAAATGCTGTATAGTTTCATAGGGCTGGGTTTACTACTCGTAGGCTCAGGGGAACTACAATCTACGTATACCTGTATTTCTAAACCAAGCAGGGGCCCCCAAAGCCTCTTTCGGCTTTAATTGGGTGTTGTGTGCATTTGTGTGGGTCACAATTACCCTGAACCTCCAAGTATTTAACCCCACCCTAAAACAAAAACCCTAATAAGCCTCAAACCATGAACGCTAAACCTAAGCATTTCAATATACTGGGCCCAAAGCTGCAGCACCGCGCCAGGTTTAGGCTTTAGGAATCACAGTGGTGATAATTTTAATTTCAATGAAAATAACGGGGTTTTAGGGTTTGGGGTTTAACTTTGTGGTTTACTGTTTGGGGTTTTATCATCCTTTTACTACCCCCCTCTGTACTACCACCCAAATCCCCACTGATTAAGGTTAGTTAATCATAATTCGGCTTTACAAAGTGAATAAAAGGCGGAATCTGGGGGTGGGTTGTGTACAGTGGTGTAGTAGGGGGACCCATGATTTTCGCGTTTAAGGTTTAGGGCTAGCACCAGGCTTCAACTGGCCACAGCATAAAAATTCCAAAGCCTCGACTGAGGCCATTTTGGGATGTATACTCCATATAAACCCACAAGCCAGGTGAGGCCGGGTCAGGTCGTTGCAATTTGGCCAGTTCTGTTAATCGTTTAGGGCTGGCGATTTAGGGGTTAGGGTTTAGGCTTAGGGTTTAGGCTTTAGGGTTAGATCCTGAAGCCTTTACCCTAAGCCTTCAACCCTAGAAACTAATCACGTTTGACAAGCTGTTTGTCCCCTCTAAATGAACGGGATTGGTCTCATCAGCTTTGGCTTTACTATTCGAAGTGTGGCCAATCCCCTTACCCTGTAACATGAAAGAAGTGTCCATCGCAGTATACTATGGCATAATCGGAATATCTAATTTTAGTGGGTGGATGGGGGGTGGGGAGTTTTGATAGTACGTGACAGGTGGTGTGGATATGGGGTTCAGCGTTTAGGGTTCAAGGTTTAGGTGGATATAAAAAATCCTGCATGACTCTAAACAACTTTTGCCTGGAGAATTACAATCATACAGTATACTAAGCCCATGCAGGATTCTAAGCATCAACAGCATGACGATCATCACCACAATTCTGCAAGTGCAATTGTACTGGCCATCAGTTTTACTGCCTACTCAGAATTGTAGTGCTCGTGCAGACCCCAAAAAAAACAATGCCCTTAAAATACCAACCCCATCAGGAAGTCATTGACTTTCGGGCAATGGGCACCAAAGAGGCAGCCTTGTAGGTTGTCTTGCTGAAATAACTACTGCTCATGCTATTCATATAGCTATGGTTACTACGACACAAAACTCACCAAAGCTTCTTTCTTGTCGTTATTGACGATTGAGGAAACTAAACTTTCTTTACCATTCTAGTCATGCCTTTCCACGAGACATCAGTTGGAAAAATTCCAGACAACAAAATCGCCCTGAAATTCGAGATCAGCTGTGGCAAACCCTGGAATTTGAGATCCCAACCCCCTCAAGCCCAGTACAAATATGTCAAAGCAGTAGATAACTCTGAACTCATATGGTGCAAGGAACCTAAATTCAGGATTTTTGGTCATGCTGCAAAGAAAGGGTCCAACAAGCTTTTGCCTACCTGCAGACCCCAAACATAAACCGACTACGTGCGCCGTTCACTCTGCACTGCGGCCGAACTTCCTGGACGAAGCGCCGCCGAGCAAGAACTCCTGCATTCCTGGAAGGCAAGGAAATGGAGGCTTCTCAACCCACAGAAACTCTATGTTCGGAGAGTCCTAAAAAGGACCGTATAGGGGGCAACGTTGAAAACTCACATGTTGAGTTTCGCTATCCATGAGGGTCTTCCTTTCGACCGACCTCTGAATACGGAATCTCCACGTCTTGGGGCGGCGTGTAAAGTAGACCCTTGATTAATAAACCCCTCCTTTGTAGAGCCTTAATCTTAGGATCCCTTTTACAACCCTCATTGAGGGGAGGGGGTTTCTTAATCAGGGGTCTACAACCTAAACCCTAAACCCCCGAACCCTAAACCCTAAACCATGACCCTTTGTGTGCTCGATCCCTGTCTGATGAGTAGGGAATGCGGGACAGGATCCCTGGCTCATGACTTCCACGAGTCCATTAATCCATTCCCTACCAACCAGTAAGATCAACCGATAAGGATACAATCGTAGTGGTAATAGACTGTTATAACACTTACAAAATAGGACTAATAATCTGAGTATGATTCTGAACAGCTAGCAAGAAAGGTTTTGGGAAGCAGTGGGACCATGACTTCGAGGCGCCTCTTCAGGGGCCTTCATCATGGGTTCCATGTTGCTTTGGGAGAGGATATTTGGGCCCCTAATTTCAGGAAACTACCATGTCTTGAAACTTGCAAGGAACTCAATGTACAATGGCCGAAACCACAACAAAAAGTTCTACCTCACAGAGATGCGCACGCTTTAGGCGGGTGCAGGGTGTACGTATCAAGCCCAGGGGCTGCTATATATAAGTCTATTGCATGACACCAAACGCCCACCCAAACCCTTGCTTCCTTTCTCCCTGACGTCGTGAAACCCCAAAACTTCAACCGTCAGGGCTCATAGGTCAGTACTACTGCGTAGCTCGCAGGCATTGCCTACACCGGGATGGCCTCAGAGATAAGACTCCAACTGATGGTTAGCTACTTTGAAATTGAAGTCTAGTTGGTGCTGCTGGCGCGAAATGACACATGCCCAGACAAGGTTTTGGACTTAGGGTCAAGGGTTGAAGTGTTTAAGTTGTGGGGTTCGGGCAATCTACGCTTTGACCGTGAATACTATGAGGACAACAAGGACAAAACATTAGTGATTGGCCAGGCTCCTGCAGAAGCAGCCTCCACACACGTTGACCAAGTTCCTAGACTGCCATCGAAAGCCCACAACCCTAAACCCTACACCCCAGGTCCCTGCCAATCAGAAACAATACAAAGCAACAAACCCCACCGGAAGCCGCGCTAGCCCTCTTGAAAGGACTCTAACAGAGACCCCAAACAGGGAACCCCATGAATGTAGTAGGAATGTAAAAGGAAGATAAGGATGGCAGGTGCACCTCTGTAAGCGCACTACACATGCCCCAACAAAACACCCTAAACCCTAAACTCTAAACCCTAAACCCTAAAACCCCTGGGCCCGCCTATGGTGTCTAAGATTTCGGCGGCCCTAGCGGCATGCCTTGCGGTCAAGGTTATATAGGGAATAAATAAATAGGGTTTAGGGTTATATTAGGTTTATATTGGTGTTAAATTTGGGTTATATTCGGGTTATATTGGGGTTATATAGGGGTTGTATTGGGGCTATCTAGGAAATATATAGGGATAATGGAAGAGAAAATGGAAACTACAGGAAGCATAGGGATTATATAGGGGTTATACAGGGATTATAGGGTATGTATATTGGGGTTATATAGGGATAATGGAAAAGAAAATGGAAGCTACGATTTAGGTTTTGATCTAGGGTTCTGGGTTTGGGGGAGAAAGTTCGGGGTTTGGGTTTTAGGGTTTAAGGTTTAGGGCTTTACTGGAAGGTCCAAGGCAATCATACTCGAATTGAAACTGTGCACATAACCAAATCAGAACTTATAATCTAATTCTGTTACTTAGGGGCTTTGCAATGTCTGAATTCTGCTGGCCTAAACCTCAGGCGGTAGTAAGCCTCAAGCTGGGTTTTGGGGTCGGGGCTGAAGCTTTTGGAGTTCGGAGCTCAGAAAACTTGCGTTTCTGGAAGAGGGTTTGGTGTCCAGAACTAAAGATTAGTTGGCATTTCTAGGGGTTTGTTTTGGGGTTGAGCTTACGTTCTTCCTGCGATGGATTCGCCGGCACCATGATTATGGGTCACCTTGCCATCTTATCATCTTAGGGGATGGATACGAGCTGCAGTTTTGCTACGAGACTGCCATCCGCTTTTGTCCGCGTGAAACCAGCCCTAAACCCTAAACTTATCTAAACCCTCAAAACCCCACGCCACCCCCTTGGAGGGGCTAAAGGCCAATCCTACAAATAACCAATCAACTCATAACAACCTCGAACGGTAAAGGCCAAGAGCGCACCTACTCAACAGGTCACAACCTTGAAGCCACCTTCATTCCGGAAGCTCTCCATGCGTGAGTTCTGAGCTGGAGCACAAGCGCTCCCAAAATGGAAGTCAGTCGGTGTCCGCAGCTTGCTTAGGGATTTCCACAATAAGCAGTTTCCATTTTCTTTTCCATTATCCCTATATAACCCCAAAATACATAGTCCATAATCTCTATATAAGCCCTATATAACTCCTAACACTGACTAAACATTGCAACTCACAGGTTGCACCGGTCGCGCAACAGGAATGTCGCAGCGATGATCGTGAGCTTTCGATTTAGGTGTTTTTGCCATTCGTCAAACTTGGTCTTGCAGTGGACTCTCTTTTTCACGGCGGTAGTCAGGTTCCCAGAAGATATTGCTAGGTGGACCTAGAAAACTGCAATTGAAGAGTCTGGAACCTGATACACCTGTAGGACCTCAAACAACGAGTCCAGCTCAACCATACTACTTGAAGGGTCGGGAGACCGAGTAAGTCGTTTCGAACTATTTAGGTATGCATTGGCTCGCCATTACCTTCAAGGAAGGCTTCCGAGATAGGCCCTCGAGAAATCATTCAGCCCCATGTAACCCTAAACAATGTAGCAGCTTCGGTTTTTCAAATTTCCGGAAGAAAAAAAAAAGGATGCCCTAGACCCTAAGGTGTAAGCGCTAAATCCCAACTAAAATGTAGTAGCTGCCATTCTCCTTTCCCATCCCCAACAAAAGGGTCCCAAGGATCCCTACGATCCCTAAACCCGAAGCCGCCACCCCTGTTTAGCCCCCCCTGCTTGGGGTAACCACAAGCCAAACCCTAAACCCTAAAGCAGACATGTACTTATACTCCGTTTCGAAGCAACCTGGTGGACTTAGGGCCCGATTTTACTATGAATGTGTAGGAAAAACCCTCAACCACAAAAGCCAGGCCGTGAACCCTCAACCCTAAACCTTCAATCCTCAACTCTGAATGAGGTAGGATATAATGCCATCCATATTAAGATTCAACACTTCCCGCCCCGAGTGCCAAATGTCTCCCAACCTATGAAATCTCTTACGAGGGTTCAGAAGGGCTATGGGTCATGCTGATTGTATTCGGGTCCTCTTGTACTTTTTCTTATACCACTATCACTAGTTTGGGAATCCACCTAAGCAATAAACCCTAAACCCTACACCCTAAGTAAAGTCGGCCTAATGTAGCTTACAAGCCTAAACTCTGAATCCCAGACCTTTTACCCTGAACCCTAGACCCTAAATCCTAAATTCGAAACCCTCTTTCCTAAGCCCTAAATCCTAAAACCTTAACCCTCAACTACCTTGAACCTCCAACTAAGCAGCAGTGCCTCAGCTCTGCGTCCAGGGCTTCCCGGCAGTGGTCCTGCTCAACAACGAAGTCAAGGGTTGTTGGGGGATCTTATAGGTTAGGGTTTAAGGTTCGGGGTTTAGGGTCTTAGGGTTAAGGGTTTAGGGTTTAGGGCCTTGAGGGTTCAGAAAACAAGGGGTTTTGAGGATTATCATGGCTCTTAGGTTTTTAGGGTTCTTAGGATTCTTGAGGTTGGAGTTATGAGGGTTCGTAGGGTTCTTGGGGGCATGATGAGGGTTCCTGCTGTGGATGGAGGAAATCTTGCACCACCTGCATAATAAGCATTTTCAAATGACGTGACGACGCATCCCCGCACCCCCTTTTTAACATTGACAACTGTTTTGTCTGAGGCGGTGCAGGATTTCCGTCATTGGAACAAATTTGCTTCTGGAG
>CAJNIZ010043547.1:10075-23025 GCA_905231905.1 Symbiodinium pilosum | reverse complement strand
CTGAGGCGGTGCAAGATTTCCGTCATTGGAACAAATTTGCTTCTGGAGGCTTTCAATGCCAATGCTAAAAGGGGGTACGGGGCTGTAAGAAATCTACGTGGTAAAAACGGTGCAAGATTTCCTCCATCCACAGTTGGGCTCTTACGGTTATTAGGGCTATTGGGGTTCTCAGGGTATGTTGGGTACCAAGAAGGATCTAGGTCACAAGTACAAGATGCAGGGTGCGGGACATGGCGCTTAGGATGGAAAACACAAAGCCCTAAACCGGATCCAGAGCTCAAAATGCAGGGTATTAGCCCATACATGCGGCACTCTCATGAGCGATGGACCTGGGACATGCCTGTCCCTGTTCCAAGTACCCCTTATCTGGGTTGCTGTTACGAAACACATATTGAGTTACTATAATGGGTGTGTATATATGTATATAGTAATTATTATGGTTTCCCCAATATAGTAACTTAAATTAAGTTCCTCAAGAGCAACCCAGTAATAGAGCATACTTAATGCAATGCTAGAAGTAAAACTGCGTCGGAAGGGCCTACCAAGATTGCCTCAGACCCGAAGTTTCTACAGAATACGTGGTGGCAACATTTTTGGGCATGACCAATAATTGGGATCCCCTTTTTGGGGAAGTCCCCATAGTGAGCGCGAAAATATACGGTGGTCCAATTTGGGCCCACTTATGGAAAGCCCTGTTCTAAACCCCAAACCCTAAACCCTAAAATCCTAAACCCTAAACCCTTAAACTCCTGAACCCTTAACCCTAAACCCTAAACCTGTTCTGAAAAGAATCCTCAAGTTCCCCTCACAGCAGAAACATGCGTCACGACCTGAGACAGGTCACCCCGCCGAGCCCTACACCCTCCCTACTTGGAGGGTCAGGCGGATTTAGCAAGTATTAGGGTTTCGGGTTTAGGGTTTAGGGTTTAGGGAGAATCCCCAATAAGGCACATAATAGCCCGAAACCCTAAGGTTAGCGGGTGAGGGTTTTTAGTGGTTTAGGGTTTCAGGGTTTAGGGTGTAAGATGTAAAGTCCAAAGCCTGAACTGTAAGCCCCATCTCACACATATCCCTATATGTCACCATACATCCCCATGCAGAAGTTTCCATACGAAGGAGGGCCCCAACATACAACCCAAAATACGATAACCCCTAGACATCATGATAAAAACATGCGTAGACCCTGCAGTTCCATCTCATGTTCCATGCTCTTGTCGGTTTGATTTTCGGCTATTGGTCGTTATGCAGGCCGCTACACTAGGCTTAGGGTTTGGCATCTAGGTTTAGGCTGTAAGGCTGATTATTTAGGCCCTTACACCCAAACCCTTATTATTCAGGCCCCTAAAGTATGCTCATTGGCAATTATGCAGGCCCTCTCCCCCGCAGTATAATCCCTATAAACCCACGTATATGCTTAGCTTCCAGTCATGTTCCACTCTCTTTTCCAATTTCCTTATCCGTCATTTGGGGATATATCCATTAAACCAGAACCCTAAACCTTGAACCCTAGACCTTAAACCTTAAAGCCTGAACCCTAAACCCTAAAGCCTGAACCCTGAACCCTAAACCACATCAACTCTAGGGATCCAAACCTGGCGCCGCTGCTCCAGCCACGCTTCCAAGGCGTCGAGGCGACGGTCCACACCTCGGTCTAAGGTTTAGGCTTTTGGGTTCGGCTTTTAGGATTCAGGTTTTAGGGTTTAGGTTTTAAGGCTTCGGTTTTCAGATTTAGGGTTTAGGTTTCAGGATAAGGGAATATATTGAATAGGGCTCAGGGCGTAAAATTTTAGGTTTAGGATTTAGGCTTTAGGGTTTAAGGCTTTATGTACTAATTTTGAACACTTTTTTGGTACCTGGCTCATGACTCTTCGGGGCAGAAGGGAAAGCAGAAGAGCTTTGCAAGAACAGCTGCTGTCAAGCGATGGTCCCAGAAGCGGCGGCGGCGGCAGAGGCAGGGTTGGTGATGGCTCCAAGGGATTTGGAACCCCAGTAGAAAGTATAATTTCAGCTAAATATTAGGATTGTTGGTAACAGAAATTAAAAACTATTTTCAGGAACCTTGTAGATGGTGGTAATGGTGGTGGCGACGGCGGCGGCGGTGGTGGTGGTGGCCATGGAGGTAGCGGCAGGACACTAGAGCTTTGCTGTCGCATTTGCTGCCGCGCTTGCTCCTGCATTTGCTGCCTGTATTCCTTCCCTACATCTGCTGCTCGCATTTGTGCTTGCGTCCCACAGTTGCCTCCCGCGTTTGCTGGCTGCATGGGCTCCCGCGTTTGCTCCCGCAGTTGCTCCCGCATTTGCAGCATCTTCTCCTCACGCATTTGCTGCTCGCTGCTCCTCCTTCTGCTGCTGTAGTAATAACTGTACACAAAATGATAGCATCAGTTTTCTTGTTATCAGAGTTCTTTCATACCCCTAGACCTCCTATGAGGGTTAGGAGAGCCTATACTTATAAGCCAAGTCATCCCCGCATTAACCTACTTACTAAGACCCATCCCCTACCTAATATCAAAGCCCCCACCCCCCCATATTAAATACCCCCAGTATATGAAAATATACCACAATGGGAAGATTTGACATTAGGAGTGGGGAGTTTTAACATGGGAGGGAGGGGATTGAGACCGCCTAGACCACACCCTAAACCCTAAACCCCTAAACCCCTAAACCATAAACCCTAAACCCTAAACCGCCCTGAGGCTGCCACGGCGCCAAAGCCCTTCCACCGAACGGAACGCCTTGGCCTAGGCATCATGGACTTATGGAGATAAGGGGGTTTCCCAACATTAGGGGTACCATTTTGTGGGTCCGTATAATAAGGATTATCGTATTTTGGGGTGTATATTGGGGTCCCCCCATTTAGGGAAACTACCACAAAGTCAACAACCTATGAAGATAATCGAATAATGCTTAGGGCTTATTCTCTGGCACTCAGGGCTTATCGTCTGGGGTCTAGGGCGCAGCACTTCGGGTTTAGGGTTCAGGGTTTGGACTTTTGGGCTTTGGCTTAGGGTTCCCAAGGCTGATGTTTTCGGTTCGCGGTGCCCTACATCATGGGAGAGTCAGTTGCGAAAAATGAAATTGACACTGATGGTGTGTACTGGGGTTTGAGAGGAATAGCATGTAGGGACTTCAATAAAAAGGTCTTGGAATGCAATGCCATGAACATATCACCCTCAGCTCTAGGGCTGCTTTCATTCAGGTTTGTGCTGCAAGTTGAAAGTTTTGGATTTAAGGTTTAGGATTGCGGGCATAAGGGCTTAGGGTTTAAGGGTTTTGGGTTTAAGGGTTTCGGGGTTTGAGGGTTCAGGGTTGAATGGTTTAGGCAATTTAGGGGTTGAAGGGTTTCGGGGTTTAAGGGATTAGGGTTGCATCATGTGTCGCTTCATCAGCCGTCATCCTGCCAGGGGCTAGTGGGGAACAAGGGAACATGTCATAAAGGCATTTTGTAGACATTATACAGTATTCCCTTATCCCATAAGTCATACCTGTAGCACTTGCAAGAACTTGTATACTATGCATTTTGTGCTTAGGCTGCTCAGCTTTCCAGTGGAGCGAGCATAACTTGTGCTGTAGTCTAAACTCCTAGTATCCCCCTTAAAAACCCTATAGCAGTCCCATATATACTACCCTATACAACCCCCCTTTAAGGAGTTTAGACTATGGCTCATTTACTTTTTGTAGGGGTTCAACGCAAGTTCAACCTCCTGGAACCCGTAGAGACTCCACTGCTACGTAGGGAATTGTAAGGGGCTTAGGGTTGACCGCAGGGGGATCCTTGGGGGTCTTTTTTGGAGACTATTTTCGGCTTATTTAGAAAAATACTGAAGTATACCGACAGAAATACACTGGCCGCTGAAGTGAAGAAAACTACCGCCTCCCAAACCCCCTGTCAGCAACCACAGCCAGAGAATCAAGACGATTACGCGGTTAAAGGATCAGGGTTTAAGAGTTAAGGTTTACGTTGTCAGTCTGAGAAGGTGTTGTCTTGGATGCTGGTGCTGTTCTCATCGTGCTAGCAAAAGCTCCAAAGGCACTGAGTTGCTCTTAAGGATTTTGAAATGATGTATGTAATATGGAGAGTATGGTAACTGCACTAAAATTCCTTGAAACACACCTAGAAAATCATTTTTTCTCTCGGATCGCGTCGGTCAGGGAACGGACATCTTTCGTCCGCGTCTCGCAAGCACTATGGTCAAAACTCCTTGAAGGCAACCTGATAAAACTTGAAAAGCATCAGCCACCCCGGTAATCATGCTATACAGGCCCACCTCACCTTGATTTGGAGTTTTGACTGTAGCTCACATGCCCAACGACCTGAAGTCTCCAAAGCATTCAGCAATATCTTAGCTTTCAGGCGCAAGGCTTCAGCAGTAGTGATAAGGCCATATAGGCGACGACGCCCATTATAATGTTAGTGGTCGCAGAAGTTGCAACAGGGGCAAGAACAGTGGACGTGCGTGGCCATCATCGTACTCGTGCAATTAAATTGTGAAGGACAGGCGGCAAAAGCATCATCGGTGGCAGCGGGTGTAGTACCAGCAGCAGGAGCAGACTTGAAGCAGAAGAAGGCTACAAACGAGCATGACTACAACTGATACCAAAAAAAAACGCAAGACCATTGCTTGCTATGGCACGATAATTTCCAAAATACAAGGAGCCTAGGGTCATGCAGGATTTTTGGTGTCAACTATAGTAACTCTCGGTATCCATCCAGATTGTTATATCAAGTATCAAGTTTTTTGTGGTTCTAGCAGAGAAACCCTCAAAGAGGTTCCACCCTTGTTTGCCTCTTGTCAGCTGGTCTCCGCTAAGCCCCTAGTGCATAATATACGATCCCATAGAATAATCCTTATGACATTATGAGTCCTTACTAGCCATTTTGTCGGGTTCGGTGCTTTTGGGCAGGTTGCTAACGGGACAAAACAACACGTGATGCTTGAATGCTTGAAATACTAAAGGGGCAAAACTTCAAGGAGCCTCCTATCCTCCATGTGCAGGTCTAGTCCGTCTTCCACAAGATCAACACCCTGAATCCCATACCATGGAGTCAATAAGACAGCTGGGAGACCTTGACTCTTAGCACTGGGACCATTTGTTGCCCCAGACCAACGCAAGACGTGTTCATATCCAGAGGCAAAAACAATGTACACTCTCTCTTCGGATCTTTTTTACAGGCTTACAGCTTTGAGGGACGGCGGGAAGTGGCAGGATCTTTGATGCAGCCAGAGCCATATGCTAATCTTGGCACGCATCCAAAGCGGTGTTTCTTAAAATTCGGAACCATGTCAACCCGGGGAAAGCCCTCTACATAGCTCCTGTGCCTTGCAAAAACGACCTGAAACAAACCTTGCAAGGGACATTGCACCCGGCTGAACATGGGTTCTCCTACGCGCCCCCGTACACAACCTCCTCAAACGTTCCCCTCAATTAGCACTGATTCGGATGAATTTGGGGGTGGTACAGGGGTGAGATGAGGGCCCCATGCATTGTGCAGAAAAGATGCACCAGCCACTCCTTGATTTTCCTCGGCGGCAGGACTTCTGCTTGAGGGTCACGGGGACTCAAGTGAGGTTATGCTATGGCCTATGAGGCGGTACAGGATACTCACCAGGTCCTCCTGACCCTTCAACTAGCAAGCGGTGCAAGATTTCCTCCATCCACCGAATAAAAATAGAAGTGAGAACGAACAGTTGTTTTTTTTGGGGGGTTGTCTTTTTTGGAAGAGGTTGAGCTGGTGGCACCTTGAGCAAGCTGGTGCCTTGGCAGTGTTGCCAAATCAGGCTAAGTTGTGATGGATCATGTCCATTTGCCGATTAGCCTTGAAGCGTTTGCCACAATGGTTGCAGTTGTACACATGCTGCGAATGAGGGCCTGGCTTCAGACGAGAACAGCAACACGCATGCGCTTGGTTGAAAATGCAATCCAACAAGGGCATAACAAGCCACTGTGATGAGAGAGCGCTTGCTCTGTTGACAAGCGCAGCTACTGAACTCTACATAACCCTATAACACTATATGTTACTGGAGCCTGTTCTGGCTCCATGCTTTGATGTCGAATTTCCCCTTTCTTTATACTTGCAGGCGACGTGACCATTACGGGGAATAAGGCGCTGTTTTGAAGGCCCTACTATCTTTGGATCCTCAGTTCCAGGGCCAATGAAAGGAAACATAATTGATGGGCAATCCATCTCAAGCAAATGAAAAGCACCTACATGGACCCAACCGACTTTGAAACAGAGTCTGCAATGGTAAGTTATCCCCCTTCTTGGAACTCGTGACCGACAAGGTTAAAAAGGCTACCTTTTCACGGGCTTGAAAGCAAAAAAAAGCTGCCCAAGTGTCTAGGGCTTAGGTGTAGGAACGCGAGCGCTGAGCACTTATGGTCTTTCTCAAAAAATAAACCCTAAGCACGCCCTCCTAGATCATATCAACCCTCTGGTACTGTTGACTTCGTCAACTTTAGGCTCACAGCCTTGCATGAGAGCCTACCCCCACTTTGAGGAGTAACCACGGAGAAACGCATAGGAAAAAAAACTACATTGTTGTTTAAGGGTCTATGGCTTAAGGTCTAGGGTTTAGGGCTTGAGGGTTTTAAGGTTTGTGGTTTAAGGTTAGGGGGACGTACTAAGCATGATGGGGGAAACGAGGGAATATATGATGCTTCAAGCTGACAAAGCCCCTAAGCTCTAAACCCTAAACCCTCGCGCCCTAAGCCCCATACTTCCCAAGTCCCCCTTGACCCTCTATGCAATAAGACATCCGATTCTCCATGATTGGGTAATACCCTACACCCCAATCCCTTAGCCTTAAACCCGTCATCCCCATATAACCCCGCTAAGCCTGAGTCCTAGGCTCTAAGCGAAACGTGGAAGCGCCAATCAGAAATGAATGTAGCGGTTTCAGCTCCATCTTCCATTCGATCCGCCACATTTAGCAAATTTGCGCACTGAACCCTAATCCCCTGTTCCCCTAGCCTTCCACCCATGATCCCTATATAGTCCCCCTAAAACAATGCGTTTTCTTGGGACATTCACCAAGTTTGCGCTGCTGCGCTTCTGGGCCAAACCTGTCCACATCATATATGAAGTCCTTCCAAACTACTAAGGCATCCTCATTACCTTAAAAGCGCAGCCTTTTGGCGGAGCCGCGCTGCTCGATTGCTACCTGCCTGGTTCGCAAACCTCCTATTGCAATGGAAGTCTTCTGATGGCAGACGCATTCCTGCTAGACGGTAAATAACTCACAACACATGACACGGCTACAGGGCTAGCATCTTCCTGGCACACGGATTTGCACATCCTTCCTTTGATGCTCCACCAAGTCAAGGCTATCACGTTGCGCTCGTCACATAGAACAAACACGGGACGCTCGGGCCCCCAGGAATAGACGATCGTTGGCAGTAGTAGGGGCCCTCCTCGTCAATTTCTTCAATGGTCTTTAAGAAACATCTCTGCCTTTTGAGGCGGTTTCTCTCATCCTTCTTGGCCTTTTTGTGCTCCTGCCAGGTCACAGGAAAGCTGGTGGGCTGTCTGAAGGTACTGTCAGGCAGTGTGCCTTCTCCCACTGCAAGGCAGCTTTGAGCTGCTCTTCCGCCTCTTTGGCTGCCTGCTTTGCCTTCTACTCCCTAGCAGCCTTTGCCTTGGCACGCCCAGCGGCCTTGCCTTCTTTTTGGGTGGCCTACGTGGTGCAAGGAAGTACGTCATTGCACCAAGAAAGATGCTACGTCAGCAACCTCACGGGCGGTCTCCTCTTCGTCGAGCTTAGCCAGCTCTGGGGCCAGCCAGTGGCCCATCCGGGTTCGCAATTGCGGCTCGGAGGAGTTGACGTGCACTCCCAGCTCTTTGGCCTCGCGGCTGTCTGCGCAATGGTAGGCTTCGCAGTATGAGATTAATCTGTATGTAAACCTCCTAACCCTAGAACCGTAATCCCTACATGAATCCACTAAACCCGAACGCCTAGACTAACCCTGAACCCCTAATCCCTATGTACTCCCCCTCAACCCACATCCCTGGACAGACCCTGAACGCGAATCCCTTCTAAGCGCCTTATCCACATGTAAGCCTCTAGGTTGACAAACCTGGTCTAAACCTAAACCCTGAGCTCTAAACCCTAAACCCGAAACTCTAAACCCTAAACCCTAAACTCTGCTCCCTAAACTCAAACCCGTAAATTCTAATCCATGAAGCCAGTCGGGCCGTGGCATCGCATGCAACCATGCACTCCAGTTCACAGCAAACCGCAACCTAGGACCAAGCCCCTAAACCCTCATCCCTAAACCCTAAGCCCTAAACCCTTATCCCTGAGTTGTAATCCCTCCTCCCTACACTTTGAACCTTCAACCAAAATCACGAATCCCTAAACATACCTGGTCTCCAAACGTGGAGGCCGCGCACTTCAAAATGACCAGCGCGAACGCGCGCCGGTGCCTCACAGACCTCGGCTTGAAGTTTTAGGGTTCCGGGTTTAGGGTTTAGGTTTTCGGGTTCAGGGTTTCGAGTTCAGGCTTTCGAGTTCGGGTTTAAGGTTGAGAGTTTAGCGTTTAGGGTTCGGGGTTTCGGGTTTAAGTTTTTGGGTTCAGGGTTTAGGGTTCAGGGTTCAGGTTTGGGTTTAGGGTTTCGGGTTTAAGGTTCGGGTTTAAGGTTTAGGGTTAGTGTTCAGGGTTTAAAGTTTAAGGTTTGCTGTGATATAGTGCTGAAGCGGGCATAGTCATGCCACAGAGTCACTTTCTTGCCCTCTCCACGGCTGGCCATCCCATATTCACCCACCCCAGGCCATCCCGGGCGGCCAAACCACCCAAACCTATTCCTGTTAGGGTTTAGGACCCCGAGGTTGCTGTGAGAAAGGCGCCTGGGAGGCCTTGGGAGGTCCTTTTTTAAACGGGTTTCAAAGTGGCGAAGATTTTGAGCCGCTGACCCCCCTCCGGGTTCTCAGGCCTCCTGCTCCCGAATTTTGCTGGCAAGGTAAGCGCTCGGCACCCTGACTCTGGGAAAAATCACAGGGGTTAGAGTAATGACTACGACGGAGCAATACTGGTCCATAGGTGAAGGCCTGCAGGTACCTGTCCTCTTGTGGGTGCTACCGTACCCCTGGCTGCAGGAAGGCAGGCAAACGTGCTGGATCGACCTGCACCATCGATGTCGAGAGGCTTAAACGCCGCGCTCCATCAGATGTGGGCGGCCTCTGCCATGAGTCTAGGGTCTAGGGTTTAGGGTTGCATCCCCTCATCGGCATGGGAACATGTAAAGTGGATGCAATTATTGCAGTTTATCATAGTGGTTATGTATGCTACGGAGAATATAGCGTTATCTAGAGGTCAGGGTTTAGGGTTGTCAGAAAGTGTGGTCCACTTTGGGGCAACCTGCATTTTTCAGAGCCTACTTTTAATGTAAGACAAGACCATACATCCAGGAATGCTCTTTGAGGCAAGGTTGTGAAGCTTTTGGGGGGCTACAACCCTAGACCCTTCAAACCCTAAACCCTAAAGCCCTAAAACCTCAAACCCCCCACCCAGTATAACCCACTATGGTAGTTTCCATGTTCTTTTCCATTCTCCCTATATAACCCCATACAACCCTACTATCATTACCCCAACGAGTGTTTCTGGGTCCCAGGGGTGCCTAAGAGGAGCTTACTACAAAGGCCTAAATAGTTACCAACATCATCTTGGGGTCCATTTGAGGCAACTCATAGACTAAAATCATATAAGGAATATGGAGCCATAATCTTGGTAGATATTCCCTAAACCCCTAAACCCCAAGGAATATGGAAGCATAATATTGGAAATTATTTAGGCCCTAAACCCTAAACCCTATATTAGGTTTCGCAGTGCACAACCCTGCCGCTACACCGGGCTCCCTGAGCATCCCATTGGCGCATCATGCCTTTCAAGCCTCGCGGACCCTCAAAGCTTAAGGGTTAGGGTTTAGGAGTTAAAGTTTAGGGTTTTTAGGATTTAAGGCTTAGGGTTTAAGATTTAAGGTCTAGGGTTTAGGATTTAAGGTCTAGGAAGGTTTAGGGTTTAGGATTTAGGCTTTGAGTTGGGCTTCAGGGATCGAGGACACACAAAAAAAGAGCACCGTTTGTCGGATGTCACCAAACGCTTACAGTAAGCCTGAGCAAAGAACCCTTAAACCATGGTCCCAGACTCAACACCATGCCCCAATTTCACTTTACGAGAAACTGGTGAGTTTAGGGTTTAGGGTTTAGGGCATTCAAGGGATACGTTATCATAGCTTGAAGCGAGTTCTGGGTATATTCATGCTGCTTGTGGTCATTGCCATGGGGACAAGCAGATTAGGAGGGGCCAAGGAATCTGAAGCTTGATAACCAGGAGCCCCATGTGCCCCATGTCCCATACCAAACCCTGAACCCTAAACCCCAAATTTCAGCATGATATTGCTTGCTTCTGGCCTGCATCAGCTCCTTTCGCATGGACTCGATATCTCCGAAGAAATGGCGTATTATTGTTGTGACCTGCGTTACGATCTCCATAGGGTTTAGGGCTTTTAGGGTTCTGGATTTCAGGGGTTTAAGATTTAGTGTGCTAACCCCTTTTAAGATCTCCATGCTGATCCCTTTTCCATCCTAGGTCAGCAAGAAACTCCTGGGTGCGGCTCGGGCATGAAATGAACATTAGTAGGGTTCGCTATCTGGGATAGTGCAAGCTGCCAGAAGACAGTCGGTTTAGGGTTTAGGGCTTCTCTGAGCATGATGACCAAGGGATCGGCTGACTCACATCTTGTGAGTTACAAGGGGAGCAGGGTTCTCTCTGATGTTTCAAAGTATGCTAAACAAACAGTTTCCATGCGATGTTCCATTTGCTATTCCATCTGATTCTTCACATAGGGAATTATTCAGGCTCAAACGAGCTGTAGTCTAAACTCCTAGCATCCGCCTTTATGAAAAAACCCTGTTTTGGACAACTATACAAGTCCCTTTAAGGAGTGTAGACCCTGAACCCTTAACCCTAGCGTACTCCCCTACATACCAACCTACGCGAAATTTGGACCATGACCCCCATATAAGCCATCTGCTCAACTGGCAGAGGAACAGGGCTTCGGGATTTGGGGCTGTAGGGTGCGTAGTTTCGGGATATCATGAAATGAGTTGAGCCACAGTCTAAACTCCTAGTATCCTTCTCAGGCTTTAGGGTTTAGGGTCTACACTCCTAGTATCCCCCTTCATAAGCGCTAAGTTTCTCCCCTATAAAATCCGCTATATAACCCCCTTAAGGTGTTACTCTTGCTCAAATTTGGGTTTTCAAGCTTCTGCATCAGCCTCCCCCCTTTCCTTCAAGGAATTGAAAGAAAAGGATGGAGACAGACATTAGGGTTTAGGGTTTAAGGTCTGCAGCTTCAACCCACTAGTGCCCAAGGGATTGACTAAGTCAAGTACGTTACCCTAATAATTCCATAGTAGAAGTACAAATGGGGACCCTACAGGCTGTGATCCTGCAATAGAGGTACGTCTAGGGATTCCATAGGGAGAGTTGCAAGCATTTACTGCCCAGAACACCCTAAGCAACAGTCCGAAAATTTGGTTTTTAGGTTGTCGGAATTCACGTAATCCCACCTCGGTGCCCGCTTTGGCATACTTGCTGTACCTGGAGCTTTCTGTTTGGGTTTTACTGGGTTGCTGTTAAGGAACCTAAATCAAGGTACTAGAATGAGGAAACCCTATTATTCACTATTTACTATATACCCACGATATGGTACCTCAAGCTAAGTTCCCTAACATCGAGCAAGTTTAGGGTTTAGGGGTGTAGGGTTCCTGCTTGGATCCTGGGGTCGTATTGGGCAAGGGAGGCCAGAGACAGCCGACCTAGATCCTAAATAGTCGTCGACACTTGATATGGGTCCTAAATATTAGGTGCCATACTATAAGAGGGATCTAAATAGGACCATGATTTTCACAACCACCCATGTAGGGTTCAGGGCTTAGGTCTTAGGGTTGTCTCAGAACCATCAGAAGGGCTGAGTCACCCCGTGGAGCTCTTCAAGCTGAGTTCTAAAACGTGTTGTTCAAGCTTTTTGGATCTTGGCTCAACCTTGTGGGATCATTGGGTCAAACATACCACTAGCAGAATTATGTCACCTTCTTCATGGCCTTGCAAGCTACAAGGAAATCCGACATCAAGAGTTCAAAGCGTGCAAGGGACCTCTCCCTTGCCAAAAAGACATCTACAGCGCCACGTGAGACATTGTCTATACTCCTAGTATCCCCCTTAACATTTCCCATAGTGGTGCCCTATACAGCCCCTTATACAAACCTCCCTTTAAGGATTTTCCATTAAAGCTCATGTAAGTTTTACAGTGTGGGGAGGCTCTGGTTTTTGCTCTGGGCCTTGTCTGTGCCACACGTGCTCAAGCCGAGAGCCTGAAAATGACAGAACTGCTTGATTGGGGCCCATTAAGGGGGTAGAGGGGTTTAGGGTTCCCTAAACCCTAAAGCCTAAACCCCCAGCATGCGGAAACCGTTTGAAAAAACTCAACACATACGCGTCTGAATCCCGAAGACATGTAAGCTCCAAACCTGTGAAACCGGCAACGACAAAACCCGTGAACCCCTAAACCCCTACATAATCACCTATAACCCTACATAGTAGCTTCCATGTTCTTTCCATTATCCCTATAAAACCTCCTATAGAATCGGGTGAGGGGTCCCCTAAACCCCTACATCCTCAATCCAAAGCTTGTTACAACTGTAACCGGCAGGTCCCAAACCTTTTCTACAAATCAAGTCGAGCAGCACAGGCAGGTTGCCGTTGTGACTCCGGAGAACCTGAGATTGGTAGCGAAGGTCTTCTTGGGCATGGTCATTATGATGATGATGATGCTGCTGGTGGTGGCGGCGGTGGCAGCAACGGCAGCAGCGGTGGCAGCAGCAGTGGTAGGGGCAGCAGCAGTGGCAGCAGTAAGCGGCAGCAGTAGCCGCAGCAATGGCAGTGGCATT
>CAJNIZ010043546.1:40132-55758 GCA_905231905.1 Symbiodinium pilosum | reverse complement strand
ACGCGCGACAAGGGGTATGTAACAAGCCCGGCGTTTCACGGGTATGTAACAGAGGCTTGTCCGCGCGGGCCATCAGGCACGGGGTTTCGACTCACTGCCATATGTATATATAAGTAGAACCTCCCTTCCGAACTCCACCTCAAAACCCAAAACCCTAAACCAAAAAACCTAGGACCCTAAACCCCACATGTTTTAAATCCAAAACGTTCTCCCCTGTAAACCCTAAACCCTACAGATCTAAAACACTAAATTCACGGCTTGCACCGCCCATTTTGATGGTGGGCGCGCTTATGCCCCTCGCCCTCCATGGCAAAAGGCTGACCCAAACGGTCATCTGCCCTTCCACAGGCATGGGAACAGTAGCGCCTTCGGCCCTTAACCCTAAGCCTCTCGTTCTGGTGGGCGCCGGCTGCATGTTTTTCATATCCATGCATACTTACATGCATAGATACATAGGGCCTCGGGCCTCTAGGAGCCGGCCTCTTAGAACGTTCCAGGGGTCTCTGAAAAGTGTCCATATGAGGCTTCCTGCATATCTTTCGCCAGACATTTTTCAGGCAGCTCCTGGAGCCACCAACAGTCCCAGGTCTGCCCCCCAAGACCAGCCGCATGTGGCCTATGTATTCCAGAAGCAAGAATAAGGGGCTTACGGTAGTGCTTTTAATTGTTGACCAAGATGGACCCAATTCGATTTAGGTCCCAAACCCCAGTGGGAATAGGTTCGGGTGGTTTGGCCGCCTGGAACGGCGTGGGGTCAATGAAAGCGATAGATGGCCAGCCAAAGCCGGGCCTCAGCAGCATGTCACACAGCACAACGCACTCTAAGCGCCTCTGTGGCATGCATGACAATTTCTGCTTAACCGCCACATCACGGCAAATTGTAATCCTTACGACTCTAAGCCCTGATTCCTACTTACTCCCCAAAGCCTAATCCTTAAACTTGAAGCCTAAGCCCCCTAGACCCTAAATTCTATTTTCTAAGGCATTCTCTTGGGACCCGAGCCCTTGAACGGTGGCAGCGTAGCTCACAGACTCAACCATCCGCCCAGCCTGTGCATTTAGGGTTTAGAGATGAGGGTTTAGGAATGAGGGTTTAGGGTCTAGGGTCTCGGGATTAGGTTTAGGGATCATAGCTTATAGGGTTGACAGGGTTTCGTGGGTTTATAGGATCGATAGGGTCTAGGATTTTTCGGGTTTAGGGCCTCTGGGAAAGAGACGGGAACTGTGTCCCAAAATACATCCCCCTAAGAACCCCTAAAAGGGGTCGTAGGTAGGGATCTGTAGGGCTTCGGTTTCAAGGCTTAAGTTTGGGTTAAAGAGTTGTTCAACACAGGGGGCCCTTAAGGTAGGGATTTTTGAGTTAGAACAGGATTAAAATCCTAGACCTAAACCCTCAAACCCTAAACCCTGTATGTTGAGAAAGCCCCATGTCGAACGATCTAGAAGGAAAACCCTACGCTCTCAGACCTTCATAGCAGGGGTTCCTTCTAAACTACCTGATGACAGGGTTTGGGGTTACATTAGGGTTCAGGCCCTAAACCCTAACCCTAAACCCCTAAAGCCCTAAAGCCCTAAACCCTAAACCCAAGGATCGGGGTCTGGAGGTTGGAGGTTTTTACTTTCTAGATCCAAAGGGTTTGGGTGAGGATCATAGCGGAATTATGCAATTGTTCAAGATGGTAGGACGATTTTCCAAGGGATGCTTTTTGCCAAATACGCAGATGGCCCATGTCTTTTAAGTATGGTCGCCGCAAATGGAAACCTATCCACTTCCCATTATGAAGTTAAAGCTATGCAATTGTTCAAGATAGTAGGACGATTTTCCAAGGGATGCTTTTTGCCAAATACACAGATGGCCCATGTCTTTTGAGTATGGTCGCCGCAAATGGAAACCTATCCACTTCCCATTATGAAGTTAAAGCTACACCCACGCAGGCACAAAAAGAACTTTCAAACACTACCTCAGATAAGTACAGGTGGCACCCCCCCTCAAACTAGCACGAAACTCATATAGTCATACAGTCCATACTCAAATTGAAGTAGTCTTGATAGGGCCCTTTGTGGGTTGCATGTTAGCTTGGCTGAGGTCCTATGGATTTTGTCATGTCATCATGGGTGAACACATCAGTAGTGGTGGTCTGCGGTTGGCTGACCCACTGTTCTTGTTGGAAATCAGACTTCGCGGAAACGGATCCCTGCAAGTAATATTCAGGGATCCTCGGGAGTTGTAGGCATGTATGAAGGGTGTCATAGCGTTTCCTCGTCCGGATTTCATCGGGGTTTGTGGATATACAGTAACCCGCAAACCCTAAACCCTCAGGTGCAAAATCTTCACGGTGTCATGGGGGTGGCCTTCAGAAGTTACTCATGTTCTCTCCCACTCCCTTTTAATAGACTCTAGCAAAACCAAGTAGGATCAAATTATACGCCTCTCCCGAAACACAGTGGCATAAAGGAGCATACAAACTTACCTTCTGTTTGGACAAAACTGCTGTGCAGCTTTTGTGCTTCTGCGGCTCTCCAAGTCAGGGTTGTGAACCCACCGGAGCTTGAGAGAGTTTTTCGCTTCGGGGCGAACTGAACCCCAAGGCCCAACTTGCTGCGGCTCCAAGGAGGACACCTCAAATCTGTCTCCAAAAAAGATAACGTCTCTCTGTTTGCCAGTCCTTTCTGAAAGGGCGAGGGAAAGAGCGAGAGAGAGAGAGAGAGAGGCCCACAGTCTGGATAGCTACTATATGTTCTCCTTTGCCGCAGGCGGTCCAGCTCATCTTGCTGCAGCTCTGAAGCACTCTTACCTGGATGTGGCTCGTACCTGTGCTCCTAGTCTTGTCTGCATCGCCTTATTACACCAGACAACAACGAAGGAGCACAAGCAGCGGCAGCAGAAGCAGCACTAGCACCAGCAGCAGGAGTAGCAGCAGAAGGAGCAGCAGGAGCAGGGGCATGAGCAGGAGCACCAGGAGCAGCAGCAGGAGCAGCAACAGGAGCTGCGCTGGGAGCAGGCAAGGGAGGAAGGACCAGCAACATTGCCTTCACGACCATCCAGAGTAAGTGAGGAGGATTCGCCAAAGCTAGCGCAGAAAGCTGTAGAGGCTTGAGTATTCAGGAAGACTATCCACCTTTCATTCTCATACACATATATAATTGCATACCTATCGTGGTTCATAGGACTGGAAGGTATGCTGAATGTGCAACGGCGGCCTTTCCCGGGAAGAGAGCCAAGATGGAGGCGATACAGTCGGCGTGCCTCGCGACACTTCAAGTCAGGGGAGGCCAAATAAGGAGTCCTTTGTGACATTAGGATCTATAAGGTTAAGGGTTTAGGGTCTAGGAGTCTAGGATTGAGGTTTCAGGGTTTCCAAAGTCAGGGGTCGGTGCTTAGGTGTTCGTGATGGAAATAAGGAGTATGATATCTGCGGTTTCCTCCACGAAACCCACCTCACTAAACTCGTGACCTGGAGTCCACACAGACCAACTACACTACCTCCACCTAATTCAGGTTTAGGCCGTGAGCCCTTCTGACATCATACCGAGAAGAGGCCATGTATACCGTAGGCAAAATTGTTTTGGGTGGTGAGGGGTCAGTTCAACAATCCCGTCCAGCGAAAAATGAAGCCCCAAACCCTAATAATGAGCGCCCCCAGAATAGTACCATTCTAGAAAGGGCGATTTATTCAGGGTAGGTTTGGTATTAGGGGTGGGGAATTGCTTTATCTCCGGCTGAGGGCATTAGACCCTGAGTCCCCAAAAGCAATATACCGGCTGGGGCTTAGGGTTTGGGACGTTAAACCCTAAACACCGGCAGTGGTTGTGAGTTCAGTATCACCCTCTAGCACATGTGTTCCTCATCCCAACCCCTGAGACATTATACCTTAGGTGGCCCCCCCCTGTAATAGTTAGTGACTACAAGGGATAATCAGGACTATATTAGGGCCCTCTTAT
This sequence comes from Symbiodinium pilosum, assembly GCA_905231905.1. Lineage (NCBI taxonomy): Eukaryota > Dinophyceae > Suessiales > Symbiodiniaceae > Symbiodinium > Symbiodinium pilosum. The sequence continues at coordinate 51,816 of CAJNIZ010043546.1, read as the reverse complement.
ATACCTATTATGCCACTATTAAAGGGTGGGAGGGTCCTGCTGATTAATACCTTGAATTTTGCCACTGAAGGGAGCTTCCTCGAAGTCAGGGTCGCCTTTGCTACCTCTTCCGCAATACCTGTAAAACGAAAAAATGGATCGAGCAAGCAGGCCCTACAGGAAAAAACAAAACCCTGCCTAAACCCTAGACCCTACTATGATTGCCATGCCTGTTGCCCTGCAGGTCCAGCATACTCAACATTTACAACTTGAAGTGCCCAAAACCACTCAGATTCAAGATTTCTGACTACAGCGCCGCTCTTTGGGCACTTGGACCCTTTCGGCAACAAATTCACATATGCCCCTGCACCCCTTGCGTACTCCAATTTGGAAAAATCAAGTTTTGATAGCCTTTCAACAATATCTAATCCCTATACCCACTCTCAACCTCTAAACGCCCAAACCCCTGAACCTGCCAACCCCGAACCCCCAAACCCTAAACCCTAAACCCTAACCCTAAACTATATCATCCCAAAATACTGTAGTAGTTTCCATTTTCTTTTCCATTATCCCCATATAACCCCTATATAACCCAAACCCCCAAAGCCACTTGCAGTCGGGCTGCGAGACGATCACAAAGTTGCGTCTGCTAATTTCCTTATAAGAGCTTTAGATCTATTGGGAGTGAGGCTCATTAGGGTTTGAGGATTATTTGGGTTTAGGGATTCTTCGGATTTAGGGTTTAGGGTTCAGGGTTTACAGAATTAAGGGTTTAGAATTAAGGGGGAGGAAGGCCTTTCAGGTTTAGGGTTTACGGCTGAGGGTTTTGGGTTGAGACTCTAGGGTTTATGTGCACTTCTTGGTTCGTGTGTTGGGGGTTAACATTCAGGGTTCTGCATGCGCCTCAGGGTTTGCGAACCTTCTTGTTTCTCTCCAAGCTTCCATGTCCATAGCCACGTGCACGACTGAGGAAGGATTCGCAAAGTGCGCTGAATGTTGAATGGATGGTTTCTGGGTGTTGACAATCCTTGCACGGAGGCTATGTGAGCTATAGTCTAAACTCCTAATATCCCCCTTAGAAACCGCTATACTAGTCCCTATATAATCCCTATATATCCAACTTTAAACAGTTTAGACTATAGCTCATATCTGAAAGGGGTATACCAGATCAAGGGCTTTCAGGGATTGGCGGCTTGAGGGTTTATGCTCGCCGCTATTCTAAATAGCGCCGTCTACCTCTGAATTTCTAGATAGCAGGACCACGGATCACTAAACAATCCTATGATGTCATCGGCGCCACTCCCAGCTACTTGGGCGCCTTACAAAACCAGCTTGTACCAGGGATAAATAAAGGTCTGGGGGCCTCTTCTGTCCCCGGTAATTAAGGATCTCAGGTGATACTCAGCGTTTTTCCGCTCCGTGTGCGGGCACATGGAGTTCTCCATTGCAAGTTCCTCTTTGCCTCACCTGTTCACATCCTGCAGGGAGGCCCCTGAAAGAGAATAGTAATAGATAGTAATAGTAATAGCAACGTAGACCCTCCATCTACCCTCTATATACCCCAAATAGGGACCATATACCCCCAGTAAAGGGTACCAGGAGGGTCCTGGAATAGTGTAGACATGGTAATAATAGTAGTTCCGGCCCTTGCGCCATTGCCTTGGGAGGCTTGAAGATTACTGAACCATTAAAACGTGCGTGCCTTAACCCTTGTGCCCGAATTCTGAACCTAAACCTTGGGAGGTTTGAAGATGATTGAGCCCTACACCCTAAACCCTATACCCTAACCCTTAAGCCCTATACCCTAACCCTTAAACCCTAAACCCTAACCCTTAAACCCTAAACCCTAACCCTTAAACCCTTAAACCCTAAGCCCTAACCCTTAAACGCTCAACTCATTTAAACGGACCGGACCTTAATTTTATCACCTCCACTGAGAGCTCAGGATTCCTCAAGGGACGGAAAGTCCATCTCACGGGGTTGAGGGGGTTTAGGGTTTCAGGGTTTAGGGCTTTAGGGTCTAGAGGTTCAGGGTTTATGGGTTTAGGGCTTTAGGGGTTTAGGGTTTCAGGGTTTAGGGTTTAGGGGTTTAGGGTTTATGGGTTTAGGGTTTCAGGGTTTGGGGGTTGTCCGGACCATGAACTTACTCATATGAATAAGGGGCAAGTATACAGGGGCTAGATAGGGAATAGTGGAAGAGAAAATGGAAGTGCCTGTTATGGTATAGTAGTTTCCATTTGCTTTATTTTGCAGGGCTCCTTTGTGGATGGTCATGTCGAACGGCGATTCTAGGACCCCTACCGCTCAGATGGGCCAGTGCTCGGTGAGTGAATTTAAGCCTAAATCCTAAACGCTAAACACTAAACCGCGTAACCCAGATCTGCAGAAGCCTTGTTTTGCAAAGGGCAGACTTGGGCGGACTCCATGAATCGAGAGTCACCCTAAACCCTGCTCAGATCCTACAGTTTCTACCTACATGAGTGAGAACTTGTTGATTGCCGCTTCATGTCGAGCAAAGACCCAAAACTATAGACTTTTCGTCGCGCTGTCCCCTCGCTTTGAATTAACTCATAGGTATTATACGTCAAGCGTACAGCAACCAGCTTCCGCGGAAGTCCATTCTCCTGTTCACGGACTCAATGATTTAATGTAGACCCCTGATTAATAAACCCCCTCCTTCTAAGGGCCTTAATATTGGGATCCCTGTTATAATCCCTATCAAGGGAAGGGGGGTTTATTAATTAGCAGTCTACACCTAGACCCTAAACCTATGATTGTTTCCATTTCATGTTCATTTTTCTTTTCCATTCTCCATTATAGGGTCTCTAAGCCCGAAAACTCTGAAGCCTGTAAGGTAAATGCAAACCCTAAGCCATGAAACCCTAAAGTTCTAGATGCTGAATATCCAAACTCCTAAGCCCCAAATCCCAAAAACCTAAGCTCAAATTTAAGGAATCCTGCCAGAAGCAGAAGCCCAAGGCCAACGCCGCCCGCCGCATGTAGGTCAGGAAGACCGTGGCGTATCTCTCCCTTTCAGGACCGACTGGTGCTAAAGGGGAAGTGAATATAGGAATTACTATAATAGCAAATATGGGGACTATATGAGTGTATATGAGCTATAGTCTAAACTCCTAGTATCCCCCTTAATCAACCCTATAAAACTCCCCTATACAGTCCCCTAAATGCCCCCCCTTTTACGGAGTTTAGACTATGGTTCATGTAGGGTTAAATGTAAGGATCCACCCCCTTAGGGGTATACGGAATAGGACTGGAGATGTCAGACCTAGGGTTTCATAAGGGGTTTGAGGGTTTAGGGGGTTCAGGCTTTCGGGGTTTACGTAGGGTATGAGGGGTTCAGGGTTTAGGGGGTTTACGGTTTAAGGGGTTTGGTAGGTCTAGGATGGGGGGGCATGCGGGATGAAGGATAGAAGTCAGGGACGTAGGATTTGAGGGTCTGGAGTATCGAACTTAGTGACATAGCCTGGCAGCTGTAAGGATATAGGGCACAGCAAAGGATGTAGAAATTAGGAGATTTGGAGGTACAGGGCACAAGGTTTCACAAATGTACGGTAATGGACATAAGTATCTAAGACATAGGATTTAGAGTTTGGGGCTTGGGCCGCAGGTTCAGGATTTAGAGTATGATTTGGGATCTAAGGCTTAAGGTTCAGGTGTCGGGTGTAGGTTTTCGAATATCACGGGTTAGACTTTGTTCTCAAAGTAAGGGTACTTGAACCCTAAACCTTAAACCCTAAAAAAATGGAGGTGTTCGACTTGTTTTAAGGGTTTAGGCTTCAGGATTCAGGGCTTAGGGTTTGGGGCAAGGAGCTGCATACATTGGGCTATTATGTGAGCTACGGACTTAATTTAGGTTGGGGGGGGGGGGTATAGGGGATATATGGGGGCGTATAGGGGGACCTATTTAAGGGATATACTACCAATTTAGTCCAGGGCTCATGCGAATGTTCTAGGGCTACATGCCTGAACAAGGAAAATTTGATGGAATTTGGGATTGTTAGGGGTTTGGGCTTAGCATGGTTTAGCTGGGGTACTGCCCACACTCAGTAACAGTCTATACTAGCCGTCACAGTCAGTGCTTTATGTACTCATACTACCACCATTCAAGGCTGTTGCTGGTTGGGGACGATATCCAAGGTGTAGTTGTAGGATGTGTGCCAGGGTGTGATAAGTTGAAGAAGTACTTGGTTTCGTATTGGGAGAGAATCTGGGATCACGATTTGATATCCCTTTAGGGCTTTTTGGGATCATGTTAGAACCAAAACATATCAAGCAATGACCCAGCTATGTAGGTCTTGCTCATTAAGGGGGTGGGCAGGACTAGTCGTTTAGGATTGGGGTTGTGGGTTTTACGCTACAGGGGCAGGGGACCCGGGGGGCTCTTTAGTCTAAACCCTAAAAGCTAAGCCGCATGGCAAAATGATAAACCGAATGGCTGAAATAGTTACCCTAAATCCTAAACCCTAACACCCTAAGGCCTAATCCTTAAAACCCTAGAGCCTAAAACCCTAAACTCGTTTAGGGTTAACGTTAGTCTGATGTGTATAGGACATTTTCCTGAAGTTTTTCGCAGCCTCCCCACCTACCCATCCTGCAGTTGGGCTTGAGTCTGAGACTTCATTCAAGAGGTCAACGAAACCTAGACATAATGATTGCAAACCCGAGCATCTTTCAATGAGACGTCGGGTATCCAGAACGTGCAGCACCTGCTGATCGTATTATAGAAATAATGGCTCTGGTCCGCGAGCTTCACCTGACGCCAGCCGTTCAAAAGCTCTTCATCTCTCACAGCGGCATTGTCAACCTTCTTGAAGAGATCAAATGGCGAAGTAGATGGCTGTGGAGCATCGTCCTCATGCACTTGTAAGTCAAATTCTGAACCCCCGGTAAACTACACATAACAAATTAACTATAGGCCCACTAATAGTTTAATTGCTTCACGTGGGCGCCTCCTTTCCTGAACCGTAAGATCTCGAACCCTGAACCCTAAGCCCTGAAACCCTAAATCCCAAAGCCCTAAAAGCCTAAACTCCAAAACCCTAGTTAAACCCTAAATCCTAAACCCTAAACCAAGTGGTTGCAGTAGGCTTCACCTGAGCGCAACATCACAGTATTCCTTCGAGAGATCTGTGAGGCCTTGATCTGCGCAGTCGAACTGGAACACCCAGTAAGGTTTAGGGTAGGATATAGGGATTTAGGGATTTAGAGATTAGGGATTAGGGTTTAGGGATTTCGGGTTTAGGGTTTAGGGGGTAAGGTTTAGGGTAGGATATATGGGATACTGTTAAACGAAAATCGAAACCACTATAGTATATTGGGGTTACATTGTATAGGGATGATGGAAAAGAAATGGCAACCACTGTAGTATGTGATAACTTCTTCAGCCTTGGACTGGGCTTCGAAGAAATTCAAAACTCTCAAAATGAAGTCATTGAGCTATTTCGGGGGCGGGGTTTAGGGTTTAGGGCCCATTAGTTTGCCAAGTTCCGCCTTGTTTTAAGCAGTTCGTAGGTCAAATGATGAGAGTCTCTCGACAGGCGTCATTTTGCGAGTAGTCATGTATGAATTCTGCTCGGTCCTGGATTATTTGTTAGCTGGTGCATGCACCCTACACCGTGAAACCTCAACCCTGAACCCTGAACCTTGTCTGGATGGAGCTCCTTAATCTCCCGTAGGCTAAGTCTCTTGCAGGTGAACTGAAGAGCACTGATTCAGGGCGTATTGGAAAGCACAAAAAAACTCTGCAAGATCAAGCTATACTCACTGCAATGTCTCTACATAATCCATAGGAGGACCTGTGCATCCTCTGTGTCAGCCCCTAAAAACACTGTATAGCCCCACTATAATTTCCATCTTATTTCCATTATCCCAATACAACCCCAACATATTTAGGGCCCTAAAAACCCTATACCCTAACCTCTACCCTAAACCCTATAAACCCTATAAACCCTATAAACCCTATAGACCCTAAACCCTAAACCCTAAAGCCTATAAACCCTAAACCCTATAAACCCTAAAGCCCTAGCTGCTAGCGGCAGCACCTTGCTTTCCGCAGCGACTCAGGCCACTCCGGAGAACGCCCACATGGCTTCTTCATGATCCTGTAGAGTTTTAGGGTTTAGGATTTAGGGTGTAGGGTTTAGGGTTTTAGGGTTTGGGGTTTAGAGTTTGAGGATTAGGCGCTTAGGGTTTCAGGGTTCTAGGGTTTAGGGCTTTAGGGTTTAGGGTGTAGGGTTTAGGGTTTAGAGTTTGAGGATTAGGCGCTTAGGGTTTCAGGGTTCTAGGGTTTAGGGCTTTAGGGTGTAGGGTTTAGGGTTTTGGAGTTTACAATTTAGGGTTTAAGGTTGGAGTAGGGCTATGCAAAATGTTGTTTTCTCCACGTTTTCCTTGAGACCTACAGGACCCCTAGATGATTTCCCCAAAGCACCTAACCCTGAACCCGACACCCCAAACCCTAAACACCCTCTCAGTTATGTTGGGAGTCAGCCTGTGAACTCTGAAGAAAAGACCTCCACCCCAACTATTCAACCTGCTTGCTGAAGCCCCCGCCCTAATAGCACTAGGGGTTTAGGTTTTAGGGTTGATGATCTTGATACTTCTGTTGGGCCTCAATTAATATGGAGGTTTCCAAAGATTAGGGGCCCTTTGTTGTGAGCCCCTATGATAATATGCTCAGGACTATAACTATAACATATTGTTGTCTGTTTTGCGGCCCCTTATCTATGGCACCCCATATGAGCATGAAACAACGTGTCCAACTATGTCACAATACCGCAGCTGACGCTTCAGCCTTTTGCATCCTCAAACTTCGCTGTAAACCCCTCAATCCTGGAAACATGATGCCCTTACGGGGTTGGGGTATGGGGTTATGGTTTAGGGTTCCCCTCTAGAACGACAGATCACAACAACCCCAAGCTCTATAAGCCTGAAGGGACCTTCCGAATATTGGAGACGCTCGACATCTTCATATCGAGTTTAGGGTGTAGCTAGGGTTTAAGGGTTTGAGGTGGGGAGATACCAGGTACGTGCCTTTATATCTGGCGTTCATGCGGCTAATATGAGTAGACTAGGAGGCGTAGAAGGGAAATCCCAGTGATTACTACTTCGCCATATTGCAATTCATCCTCACATCCTGTCCCAGTTGACTAGGCACCTACAGTACGCAGTCCCCATATACCCCTGCTAGGAGAATTTTCCATAGAAGAGAACTGGTGTGATTGGTGGTGGACGTGGTGGTAGTGGTAGTAGTAGTAGTAGTAGTAGCAGCAGCAGCAGCAGTAGTAGTAGTAGTAAGAATAGTAGCAGCAGCAGCAGCAGCAGCAGTTTTGGTCTTCTTGCAAGATGGATCAAGTGCATAATTCGTGGTCCAGGGTTTAGGGTTGAGAAAAGTTTTTGGCGGTTCCTCCAGAAAATAATGTATTTCAGACAGTGCTAGAACCAATAACCAAAAACGAGGATGGAATCCGGGGGACTATAGTATGCCCAAAAAAAGCTATAGTCCTTCTCAGTGTTCCCATTCTCATACCGCTCCTGGATGAGGATGATGGCTCTTGGATTTTGCCGAACCGTTCCTTTTCATCAACTTCAATGAGAGTCTTTTGTAAAGACCAAGAGGCTGTCACAGCAGAGCGGTCTTTCGCGTTTTCTTTCGCGGCTTTTAGCCTTTGCGCCACCAGCCCTCGCATCTTGAATAGCGAGCTTCCTTCTTGCTCTGCTCTTTGCCTCGCCTCCTTTTCTCTCAAGCGTTCCCATATGTCGCTAATCCATGCGACTCTTTTCTCTTTGTCAACTGGGATCTCGCTGTCGCCAACGAGCATATCGCAAACACGATTCCTGATCGCCTCTTCTTGGTGCTCTAGCTTTATTGCAAGCCGTTTGCTCGATGCAGAGGGATCAGTCACCAACGGCTGGGACAGAGGGACCATTTCCTCAGAAATTGCCTCAGCAAGGGACGCCTAAAAACCTGCCAAACCCCAACAGAGCCCCTTTTCAGAACTTTTCATGGAAACCCCAAACCCCAAACACACCGGGCACCGTGCTTTACACCCTGGCTTCGGGCATATCTCGCCAACTGGGCAGCGGTGCTGATGGAGGATCCCCCTAAAGAGGTGATAGGGGTTGCTCGGGGGTTTTGAGGGTGGGAAAAGAACGTTGTAGTAGAATCCCTAAATACACTACAGTGATAGTACCTGTTTTCAATTCCCCTTAAGCACCAGTAAGCTTTGGGGTGTGAGGCTTTTGATGCTGTTGCAAAAGCTAAAAAAGCTTGATGCTCAGCATTTGGCTTTTAGTAGTGATAAAAGTGAAAGAAACTACGTGCAACAATGACCCAGGTACTTCGTCACATGTTAGCCGGGTTCAAAGGAGGAAGACTAATGCAAACTGGCCTTCTAGTTTTCATGGGATCTATGGGGGGGGTTCCGAAAATTAGAGGTATCTTTTCGTGGGTCCCCATAAGACGGACTTTTGGGGCGTAGATTGAGGTCACCTTACTTGAGGAAACTACCCAACACGGTTTGGGGTTCGAGTAGGGGCATGACGAGCAAAACGTAATCCGAGCTCAACAATAAGAAGCCCCGTAAACCCTAAACCCTAAACCCCTAAACCCTATCGCCCACGAGCACAAGAAATTGTTTTGGGCCATTTGGGGGAGGATCAAGGAACTCTTTTACAGCGGAATCTTTCGGACGAACACCCTTAGATTTCAACAACAGAATGGATGTTTGACATGTCCTTTGATTGAGTTTAAGCTGATCTTGCTTGATTATCTTATGGGTAAATAGTTTTTTCGTTTCTAACTAGGTTCAGTAGCTCGCTTTGGGAGGTTTCAGGTTTATTTGGACTCCTCGCTTCACTAGGGTTAAGGGGCTTAGGGTTTAGGGATAGGGAAGAGGAAAGCAGATTCTGACATCGATTTGCTTGATAAGATTTGCTGGAAATTGTCGGCTCAAGCATGGCTTCTTGAGCTGCACCTTACGGAGCTTGCGTGACCGGGTCGCTTTTCATGTGTAGAGCACACCCCCAAATAACAGACAAAACATCTCAGGAGTTATTCACCGGAAGCCACGTTTTTCATTGCTCGTCATTGTAGGGGCCCCCTCTTCTTTTCATTCTTAACATTATGGCTGTTATGCTTACTACTGTTTTCTATCATTACTAGAATTAATATTCAGGAGCTCAGATAATGCAGTATCTTGGATGGGGTGCGCTAGTTCTGGGTTGGGGGGGAGGTTGAAAACATATACAAACAAAACAGCTTCAGGTTTAAAGCTTAGGAGATAAGCGCAAACGCTGATTCACACTTGACGTTTTAATGCTTCATCCCTAAACCTGCCAAACTCTAAGCATGTTTCACACAACCCCTCCACTAGTAGGACGCTGAAAGTCAGAACCCAAATGAGCCATAGTATATACATATAGAGATATATCTATGGAGAGGAATATATTTCCCTTAAAAATGGAGAATCAAATGGAAAAGAACATGGAAAATGAAATGGAAACTGGGGTTATATAGGGGATTATAGGGGTTGTAGTTATAGTGTAAACTCTTAGTATCCCCCTTAATAACCCCTGTACTAACCCTCTATATAACCTGGTTTAAGGAGTTTTAAGCTCTAGCTCCAACATGCATACGGTGGTGCACATGCAAGCTAGGGCTCGGGATTATGGAGATACAGAGAGAAAAGGCGCGACGGATTTTGCTTTAGAAATATCAAAAGAATCTATGTGATGCTTGTACAAGAACCCAGCAGCTGACCCTACAGCCTGAAACCACTTCCCTCAAGGCATCATCCGGCATGTGGGCATTGAGCAGCCCTGTCTGTGAATCCTAGAAACCTCTGTCCCCAACCCTCAAAGGGTTCAGGGTTTAGAATCTTCTCTCCCATATCTCTAAACCCAGAACCCCAACTCAGTCGGGCGGCATATCTGAAGGGCCGGCAAGCGGTCATGGGCTTGATATCGCCCAGTACCTGAGGATGTAAAGGAGTCTGGGTGTTGATTGTATAGGGTTCAGAGCTTAAGGGGTCAGGCAAACAGGGACTGTATAAAAGGTCGCTGAATTTTGGCTTCAGTCAGGGCATCGCAAGGGTTAGGGCCCCGAATTTGTGCCCCTTACTTTCAGGATCACGGGACATTCCGTTTCAGAAGCTAAAAACCCTACAGGAGCAGCATAGGGCCTACCAGAGTCCCACGCTGGAAATCTGAGAGTCTGGAGCAGGCTTTGTTGTCTTGGTCACTATTGGTCTTGTCGACGAGGTCGTGGATGCCCAGCATGTTTTCCAACTGTAGTGCTCTTAGCAGCATTTTTGAATTCATCCAGCATGGGTTCCAAAACTGCATAGGATTTGTCTATAATCCCCTATATTACCACGGTTTCCATGTCATTTTCCATTTTCTTTTCCATTTGATTCTCCATTATTCAGGGATATCAACGTGGCTTGGCCTTGGCCACTGGTTCAGGCAACCGCAATGCGCAGCAGCCCTCGCGCAATGACAGGCCGTGATCGCGCAACTCTTAAACCCTCAATCCTTAATCCTCAAGCGCGTAGCGTCTAAGTTATCATGGAGCCTCAGAAACAATCGACTATCGTCCAAACTCATAAGATGATTATGGTACCAACCTCTGGAATAAAGATCTTATTTCAGGGTTTAGGGTTTAGGGTTTAATATTTTGCCATATTGTCAAAATCATACGATCCTCATCTTGGGGTTCCGGGTGACCAAAACCCTCAAAGGATATTGGACATGCACAAAAACTACGAAGGCGTCACCCCTGAGCTTTTGCAAAGCCCCGAAATCTAGACCTCAAACATTCTCTAATGTGGATACAGGCCCCATAGCTCAACCTCAAATCCGAGACAATAACTCCCAGCCATATAGACGTTTCAAGATGTGAATTTTAAGGTTTATAGGGCTTCAACACACCTGGATAAAAGCTGGAAAACAAACTGAAACGTAAATCTATACCTGCAACAAACAGCAGATTTGTATGTACCCCTGTGCAACCCTGATACAGGGTAGTTTCCATAAACAGGGGCACCCCAGAGTCGACCCCAAAATGCTTCATCCGCAGTAAATGGAAGCGCAAAATGAAATACCCCCCCCCCTTTGGGGAAACCCGAATCCCTATATCGTCCCAGTGTCCATTTCATTGTTCATGTTCTTTTCCGTCTGATTCTTCATTAGCGGGGGTAATATCCCTAAGCCCCAAACCGTAACCCTAGATCCTACAACCCTACACTCTAGCACCCTGATCCCTAAACCCTACGGAAATCCCGATTCCCCAAATCCCTAAACCCTACCCTAAATCCGAAACCTTAAATCCGAAACCGCAAAACCCTGCCCTACCCTCCCTACGTTAAGCTGTTGAGATAAGGGAGGACCCTTAAACCTAAACCCTAAACCTTAAAACCCTAAACCTGTTACCGGCTGTGGAAGAGCCATCGGCCCTAAACCCTAAAAGCCCAAACACCCCAAACCCTCAAACCCTAACACCCTAAACCCGTACACCCTAAGCCCAAACACCCCAAACCCTCCCCCCCAAGGAGTTGCGTAAGGCGCTGACGCACGGGCCGTAGACCTCTCCGAGCCTGCCCAGGACACGTTACTCTAAGGACTTTGGGAGGGACCCCTAATAGGGACCCTTGTAGCTTTTGAGGGTGAATATGGGGACTACTTAGGGATAT
>CAJNIZ010043546.1:26782-40119 GCA_905231905.1 Symbiodinium pilosum | reverse complement strand
GTAATGGGATTGAGGGTCCCTATTACGGGTCCCTCCTAAAGTCCCTAGAGTTACTAACTTCAGTTACCATAAGGTACCTTTTGGGGGTGGAGGGTTTAGGATTCAGGATTTAGGGTTGAGAGGTTCAGGTTCAGGATTTACGGTTTCCATGGGGTACCTGTTGGGGTTTGAGAGTTACCCTCTGGTAATAAGCCCCCGCACCTCCTCCATAGTAAACCCCCCCTTGCAGTAGAGTAACACTATAGATTTGGGAAATACCTGATTTCAGGTGGGGTGAAGGGGGTTGTCATTAGGGAGGTCGGCTGGCAGATCAGAATGGAATTGGGGTGTTATATTTGCACTCATATTGACAATAATAGCTCGTATGTAAACCCTAAAGCTTAGCCCCTAAACCCTAAATCCTAAACGCTAAAACCCGAACCCTAAACCCTTAACCCTGACTCCCAAACAAAAACAACATATGAGCCATTGCCTAAACTCCTAGTATCCCCCGTAATAACCCCTATAGTAGACCCCTATGTAATCCCCTATATAAACCCTCTTTAAGAAGTTTAGACTATAGCTCATATTACCCTAAAACTCTAAGCTAGTAGTTTCCATTTTCTTTTCCATTATACCCATATAGCCCTATCTATAAAGCCCCATCAAACCTCTCGTAATCCCTATATTTCCCTTATGTAACCCTACTATGGCTCATATGAGCCCTAGTCTAAACTCCTAGTATCCCCCTTAATAATCCCTATACTACTCCCCTATATAATCCCCTATATAACCCCCCTCTAACGAGTTTAGACTATGGCTCATATGAAGTCTTGCGCTCCACGTCAAGGCTTAGTCGCACTAGGAGTGCTTATGGTTTGATCAGGGTTTAGGGTTGAGGGTTTAGGGTTTAGGGAGTTTAGGGTTTAGGGAGTTTAGGGTCTAGGGATTAGGGTTGAGCGTTAAGGGTTCAGTTGTAGCAATCATGTAGTGCGAAAGGCCTACGGTACAGAAGCCGAGCTAATTACCGGTTATCGTTGAGGTCTTCGGGTTCGGGGTTGAGGGTTTAGGATTCACGTTGCATATTTTTGGGTGATATTAAGGAAAAGTAGTTGGAAAACAACATGGAAAGCAGAATCTAAACTGGGCTATCATAGGGGGTTCTACGGACAATTACCAACATTAGGGCCCTAGGCTCCTTGCAGAATCGTGATATAGCGTACCTCAAACAGCCCTCGAAATCATACCAGTAGCTGTTGTAGGCCCCTACAGTACACCCTATACCTTCCGTAGAAGACCTAAGCGCTCTCCCAGGGTTTAGGGTCTAGGGTTTAGGGTTGAGGGCTCTTTAGGGCTTAGGGTCCTTCAGGGTTTAGGGCCATTTCCTAGCCCGTTGTCTTGAATTGAAGCAACGCCAATCAGACCTCCCTAGGGCCTTCCTAGACTTGTTTTGCACACCGGTACACCTTCTCACAAAGGATTGCCTTGGGCATACGAGAGGTATATGGGATTCCGCAGGGCTTCTTGAGAAAAGGCCACATAAGAATTTACGCTGTTCCTGTTTTACGGACATTTAGCTTTAAACTGGCGCAACACAAACTTCCAAGCCACATCAAGCCACTATAGTGCGGGACGCACGCAGGCTGCACCCACTTTGGCAACACCATGATTCCTTCATGCCAAAGCCTTATAGTTCCAAAAAGAGAAGGGAAGATGAAACTGCTTGTGGAAAGATGTTGAAGGTCGTCAGGGGAAGCTTCCAGTCCACCCAACAAAAATTGTTCTGGAAAGCCCTGGGCCCGAAGGATCCTCCCCTCTGTAACTGAGCTCCGGACGCATGGTCCAACATCAGCTTCGTGCCGGGCCCTAGCTTTTTACACACCTGCGCGGGACTTGAAATTTCGGCTTTGTAGGGATGACATGAGGATAGTCAAGTGAAGGGAATTTTTCGGTGGATTCTGCAAGAGCATTGCAGGCAGGGAGGCTGGTGGGGATTGTGTAAGGCATGCTTTAAGGGCTTCCTCTAGGGTTATGTAGAGATTATAGCAAAAACATGTTTTTGTTTTGCTCTGCGTGCTTTTTGTGTTCTGCATGTGGTGTTCTGCGTGTTGTTTTCTGCGTTTTGCCCCGCATGCTCTATCAGATATCCCCATGTGGGGCAAAACGGAGCAAGCTGATAAAAACAAAAAGAAGTATTAAACACATATTTGTTGTTGCTTTTAATAGCCGGGAGCAAGTGAATTAGTGAGGGATCTTTTCTAGAGAATTTCAAGATTCGGAAGAACTGCTTTTTGGTGTTCGGAAATTTTCCTCCCTCACTCACTTACTTGCTTGTGGCGCTTCGGTGGGAACCTCAATTTCTAGAGCACGGTCTCTCGTTTTTTCTGGAACCCTAAACTCTCATCCCTAAACCCTAAATGCGCTCCCCCACCCCCACTCATGCACTTGCTCCTCGGTCTACGGAAAAAAGCAAAACTGGTCGCTAGAGCCAGAGCGCACGCAGAGCCAAAAAAAAGGCGGGCTCCTAGGGCTTACATGAGCTATAGTCCAAACTCCAAGTATCTCCCGTTAGTAACCCCTAGGATTTAAGGGGTTTAGACTCTAACTCATGTAGGGTTCAGACCGTCTCATTCTACACCCTAAAACCTAAAAACTGAACCCTACATACTCAACCCTAAACCCCAATACAGCCCATATAACCCCAATATAACCCGGGATTTGCCATGGTGAACACCTCAGAACTTGCCAGTGTAATCACGAAAAAAGGGTTTAGGGTTTAGGGATGAATGCAGTGCTAACGCGTAGCAAGAAGCTACGCAGCGTCTGGGAAACATACGATGGCCCTACAATGTACGGCTAAAAAAATGGGTGGAAGATGACGGGCTCATCATCTCAAGAGACTTCTAAAAAAGATTGCAGTAGACGGCCCTATGACTTGTGCTGCGCAAGCAGCTAGGTACACACAGCTTGACAAAAGTTCTCAATGCCGCTTGTTTCCTTGACAGAAACTCCTCTGCATCTCACATATCCATGTACGGCAGGGTTTCATCCATCGACGTCTAATCACGATATCCCACAGTGGCGTTTCCCAAAAATCAGGGAGCCCTTTGGGGGCTACCTATAATGAGGTTGATAGTATATTAATACACTGGGGTCCATATTTGGGGCTCCCAACTTATGGAAACCCACTAGATGGTAGTCTCCACACAACAATACAATATTCCTTGGAACCTTCTGACTTCTGCATGTGAACTACAGCTACGACTAAAGCCTACCTACACACTTCCACGAAAACTCTCATCCAACTCCTAGAGGTAAACTGTGATTTAGGGTTTAGGGGTTTGGGGTTTAAGGTTTTAGGGTGTTGTACGGGGATTGTTGAGGTCCCGATTAAGGATTGTGTAGGCCAATTTTTCAGAACTCGAATGTAATGTGCATGGCTCCCGAATATCCCTACACGGCCAGGAAGAGGCTTTGGGGTTTAGGGTTCAGGGTTTAGGGCCAAATCATCCCAGCTTTTGCAGAAAGGGATGCACGCTCAATTTTCTTGTACAATAAAAAAACCTCAGCAAACCTGCGAAAGATATAGGATGTAGGACTACACCGTAAGAATCCTCAAGTGTGAAACCCCCACCATCGTGGAACGTCCTGCGTGCCCCCAGAGTCTTTCCATCAAAGCTCTAGGCCCAGTGATACTTCTTCCAATCAAGGCGGCCGTGGTAAGAGGTTTTGGATTTAGCTTTTTTTCAATGAGGTTGGGCTTCGGGGCTATGAGGAATTCTACCTTCCGCAACAAGCACGACCTTGAGCCTTGCGGATTTACTGCAAATCAGCTAGCCTTGCACAACCTCAACATCAACCCTAAACCCCATAAACCCTGAAAGGGAAATCCATTGTATGTTGGGAATCTCAATTTGGGGGGGGTCTTCCTTTCTGGGGAAGTTTGGCAATGGGTTTAAGGGTGAAAGTCTAGGGTGTCTTCGGAAAGATCAGCAGATGCTGGTTCGGGCTTATTCCTAAACCCTCAAATCTAGACCCAAAATCCTAAATCTAAATCCTCGAGCCTGAGCCTCAAACAAACAACTTGAGTTATTTGGTTCTTCCCTGTCCAGTAACTGTCCTTAAAGCAGGTTTAGTAAGCGGTTGTCGTAACTACAATTATCCCTTGTGGTAACGGGTACTGTGCAGGGGGAATAACCCAATCCTAGACCCTGAAAACTGCCTCCACTGCAGTTTGCACGCACCGGAGGTAAAGCGAGGACACGACAACTTGTAGGTGGCTACTAGACCTGTGAAGAAACTCGGGTGGGTTCCTCAAGAAGAACCGAGGGGTATATAAGGCCCTTCAAAGGGGATATAGGGATTAATTAGATAAGGACAAGGATTAGGCTCGAGCGCTTCCCAAAAGTGTCGGCACCAACTTTCGAAGTCCCCATAATAAGGGTTATCACAGTATATTCGGGTCTATCTTGGGGTCCCTCTATTTAGGGGAACTATCATAGGGTAGAGATGGGAGGTTCTTTGTAAGGACGATGTGGGATTGTTTTGACACATCTTCCAATTGGTAGGTGTTTCAAGATGATATACAGCACTTCCAAGGGACTTGTTGGTTGTTAGGGTTGGGTGTCAGAGGAAAACTCGAGAAGGCTCATGGTACTGTATACGGCTGAAGGCCGTCGGGCCTCAGTGTGTAACACTGTCATTGCAAAACCCTAAACCCTAAACCCTAAACTCCAAATCCTAAACCCTAACCCTAAGCCCCTAGACCGTAAACCCTAAATTGGGTACTTGAACCCTTAAGCTGATAAACCTGGTCTTGCGCTGCTGGTAGCCTGTGGTTCTGACCCAACCTCAGAGCAGCTTGAAGTCTCAGAGTTTAAAGTTTAGGGTTTAGAGTTTAGGGGTTAGAGTTTAGGGTTTTGGGTTTAGAGTTTAAGGGTGAGGGTTTAGGGTTTAGGGTTTAAAATTTAGGTTTAGAGTTTTGGGGTTTAAGGTTTAGGGTTTAGAGTTTAAGGTGTAGAGTTTAGGGGTTAGAGTTTAGGGTTTAGGGTATAGTCCCCCTTAAGTAGATAGAATATGGGATATATGGGGATCTTATTATGATGTACCCCAATCCACATTCTATCTACTTAAGGGGTACTATAAACATAGATTTCCCTCATACACCCCCAAAAAGGTGATCCCGATGATACAGACTCCAAAATTAAATGCCGAGCGCTCTAAAACTTAAATCAAAAACCACCGCGATCAACCCTACCCTACCCCATGCTCAGTGTACAACTTCATTAGTTCTAGTTTTTCAGAAGCTTGATAACGGGTTCCTCTTGAAAAGACTGTCATAGTCCTTGTCAGGCCCTTTTCTGGGTTCACTGTTTGCTTGTGGGACCCTAAACCCTAAACCCTAAACCCTAAACCCTAAACTGTGTAGGGTTCAGATATCATCTCCAAAGCCACTGGCCCGACCTGCAACTTTAAAACCCCAAACCCCTGAACCCCTGAGCCCTTACCCCTCAAGTCCAATCCCCATTCATTCCCAGTAAACGCACCAACTCAACTCTACATCCCCGCACCCTCCTCAACCCCATATGAGGGATTCCCTCTTAAAGGGGCCCCCGAAGGATCATAACATTTTGGTGTCTGTACGAGGTTTCTCTATCATTTGTGGAAACTTCTTTGTAGTTACCCTCAAAGCACAAACCCTAAACCCTATGAACCTAACACCCTAAACCCCAGACCCTGTGTAAAGAGACTTTGGACGCTTTCGGCCTCTCAGCGAACTCCTTCACCGAAGCAGCTGTTCGCACCACCTGTTGTTGCTTAAGGTTTGGAAGTTTGAGGTTTAGGGTTTGGAAGTCTAAGGTTTAGGGTTTGGAAGTTTAGGGCTTCGGGTTTGGAAGTTTTAGGTTTAAGCTTTGGAAGTTGAGGGCTTCGGTTTTGGAAGTTTAGGGTTTCAGCTTTGGAAGTTGAGGGGACGTGGCGTCTGAGGCGTAGAGTCTTCCTCAATGATCCAAATCCCTATGTGATGTCAGTTGGGTTCCTATGTAGCTGTTTTGTGCCCAGGTACACGGCTCAAGATTTAGGGTTTGCAGTGGGGCTTCAGGGGTACTTCACAAATTAAACACATCCACAAATGCGTAAGTTTGAAGTCAGCTTCAGTGGTTTGTCTGAAGTGCCGATGTGCGTGTATGTATGTATGTATGTATGTATGTATGTATGTGTGTATGTATGTATGTATGTATGTATGTATGCATGTATGTATGTATACGTATATAGGCGCTGTTCTACGTTCTTGTATCGGTGCTCCAGCATTCGGACTTTCTTGCGCCCACCCCCGCGCCGTCTTGCGTAGCATCACATGCACAGTAGTCATTAAATGGTCTACGGACTATGTATGGATTCTTGCGCCCGCCCTTGTGCCACCTTGCACGGACACGGTTTTTGCCCACCTTACCAAAACTCTAATGTGTGTATATATATATATATCTACTTATTTATATTTATCTTTATTCAGATTTGATTATTTATTTACGAGCTATAGTCGATACTTCCTCCATATTTTAATGGACACGGGTTCCGCATTTTGGACTATATTAGGGGCGATACTAAACTACAAGAGTGAGGGCTATGCCCACGATTTGCTGATATGAGCCATAGTCTAAACTCCTAGTATCCCCCTCAGTAACCGCTCCCCTATATAACCCTTAAGGAGTTTAGACTCAGCTCATATAGTGCTCTTAACTGTCGGCGAGTTACAGAGGTTTTCAACTTGGCAATGTCCTCACAGGGTTTGAATCCGTCCATAATCCCATTGCTCAAGCCGTCCCCCTAAACCCTCTAAACCCTACACCCTGTTCCCACGCTTTGCCAGTCAGAATCCCAGCTATGAAGGATCAAACTCCTAGTCAGCCAACAATCCCCTCCCCTTCAGAATACCCCCTCACCCAGCCTATTAAGAAATGATCCCTTACTACGGGGGGAAATGTTTGATAGCTTGGACGGGGGGTCATTCTTGGGGAGATGGTTACAATAGAAAGCAGAAGCTGTAACGTCAGTAATCCCCACCACAGGACCTTAGATGAATGAAACACAAGGAATCCTCCTATTCCAATCTTCCAAGCCTCTGGTCTGTATCCAAAACCACTTCTCCTAAGCCCTTGACTCTGAACCCGAAGCCCCTACGGTAAACCCTGTATGACCCCATAATACCACCCCAGTATTCATGCAAACCCGAAGCCCATATGAGCTATAGTCTAAACTCCTAGTATCCCCCTTAATAGCCCCTATAGTAGCTCCCTATATAATCCCCTATATACCCCTCTTTTAAGGAGTTTAGACTACAGCCCATATCTCTTTGCCACCTCTACACGGCCGACGTCACTGAGGGGCGGGTCAATCGGAAATCGCATGGACTCCTGGAAATAGCCACGCATTGGGAATCTCTAATGTAGACATTGGGGTTATATAGGGATAATGGAAAAGAAAATGGAAACTACCATTTAGGGTTTGGGGTTTAGGGGTATGATTAATAAAGCCTTTCCTTTCAAGGGTCGGAATATTGGAATCCCTATTAAAGTCCCTATTAGGGGGAGGGGGTTTACTAATCACGGGTCCACGCCCCTTTTCGGGGCCTTGCAGGGTTTATACGGCTCAGGGTTAGGGCTGTAAGGATTAGGGGGTGTAGTACATGTGTGAGGTTACTGTTTGAGTAGTCTTTCCCCTAAACCGCGCGTGGGTCTAAGCTGTCAACCTGAAATCAACTCAGGGATTCATGAGCCTTAATCGGGGCTGTGAGGACAATACGGGGTTTCTTCAAACAGTGAGCAAAGGCTTCTTCAAGATTCAGACTGTAGTTATTAGGGTCTAGGGTTTAGGGTTATATAGGGATTACACTGGGATTATATAAGGGCTATAGAAGGATTATGTAGGGGATGTATTAACAGGGGCTCAGTAAACGCTAAGTCCTGAACAAGTGACCCTCCCGAGACTAGACGAGGTCTGCCTCTCGGAAAAGGCAGATCGAGAAAGGCACCACCCGGCAAAGGCCCCTACAGCATGGTAGTTGACCTATGTTGAAAAGAAGCGTAAGCTGTCCCAGCTAAGCCTTTTCTAGGATTCTGTTCGAGCAAAGCTCACATTGAATCTCGCGGCCCGTCTGCGCAATTTCTTGCCAAAGCCTGCTGCTGTTGGTTTCCTCAAGCTCTGCGCAGGCGATGCTCAAACGCAAGCAGCTTTCTTGTTAAGAATTTAGGTTGCACCGCCTTGGGCCTAAGCCCCTAAAACCTGAACCCTAAACCCTATCTGTACACCACCAAGTCCCAAACCTCTGTGCATCTTGAGCCCTTCTATGAGTAGCTTGAGTGGGCATGTCAGAAAACCCTGGTTCCTGCTAAAATGAGTGTATTGGGTTTAGGTAGAGGTCAGAAATGGAAGTTGGCCATAAACAGAAGGTCACTGAACAATAATCCGAAACCCAGTCCTGAGGAGCCACATACTCCCCGTTCAATCCTTACATGAACTATAATCTAAACTCCAAGTATACCCCTTAAGAAGCCCTGTAATGGTCTCCTATAATCCTTTATATAGAGCCCTGTAAGGAGTTTAGACTATGGCTGGCTGGCCTGGATCTGGTACCCTTATAACCAAATATCCTATTCTACCCTTTGTGAAATCCGGACGCAAAGCGTGGAGTGAGGGAGTGCACGTAGGACCTTCTTAGAGGATTGTAAGAGAAGGATAGGTATCAGGATCCACTCTCCATTAGGCACCCGCGAACTGATAATTGACTCCTGGCTGGCAGTGTCTTTAAAACACGACCCTAAAAGCCTCAAAAAGCAAGACCTTTCACCCCAGACCATACATCCCTAACCCTAAACCCTGATTCCTACTTTAAACCCTAAACAACAAGCCCTGACCCGCTATTCGTGAAGGATGTTTAGGACTTGGGTTGCAACATTGAGTGCTCCTTGAGCAGATAGAACATTGGGTTCTTCTTCTTATAATGAGCAGTTTCATAGTCGATCACTTAAGGGGGACGATACAGCCTAAACCTAAACCCTGCACCCTAAACCCAAGCCGTGGTTTAGCGTTTACTTGGGGTCAAGGGACCCAATAAGTCAATAATCGGCTGAGGGCTTAGGGTATAAGATGTTAAGGGCAAGTGGGTTGAATCAGGGGGGTATCTGGTGCTACTGTTGCTTTACATAGCTTATAAGGTTTCAAGCGTAGCCGCGAAGCCCCCCTGACCCTCCAAATACCTACTTAAACCCTAAACCTAAACCCTGAACGCCAAATCCTAACCCTGAACCCCAAACCCTAAACGCTGAAGCCAAAACTCTGAACCCCAAAGCCCTGAACCCTGAACGACAAACCCTGAACCCTGAACGACAAACCCTGAACCCTCAATCCCATTGCAAAGAAGGCCTCTGTGAGCGTCCACGGTTTGCCATCTGACTGGCTCCCCAGCACGTCTGAGCAACAAACGCAAATGCGTAGGCTTTAGGGCTTATAGGGCTTATAGGGTTTATAGGGTTTGTAGGGTTTATATGCTTTAGGGTTCAGGGTTCAGTTTAGATCCTTGAGGGGTGCCGGTTTAGGAGCTTCATCTGCAAGAGTTTTTGGAAAATAGCGGGCTTAGGGTACTTGGAGGCCCAGGGCAAGTAGAACTCCCTAAACCCTAAACCCTAAGACTAAACTCCCAGTATCCCCCTTAGTAACCCCTATAAGTTTCCCCTATAAAAGCCCCCATATAACCCCCCTTTAAGGAGTTTACGCTATAGCTCATATGGAACCTGAACCCTCAACCCTTAATCTTAGTCTTCCTGAAGTGGGAGGATGAAGCTGGCATGGTGCTCTGCGGGTTTAGGGGTTCAGGGTTTCGGCTTCAATGGGGTGATATTGGGATATTGGAAAATAAAATGGAAACTACCATTTAGGGTTAGGCTTCAAGGGGGTTATATTGGGAGAATGGAAATAGAAGGGAAGCTACTATTTAGGGTTTAGGGTTTGGAGTTGTGAGTTGAGGTGTGTTCCCATATGAGATTACTAGGAGTTAGGCCGGACAGGTGAAAATTCTTCTACTTCACGATCACTACAAAAGGCCCGAATACCTCGAAACCCTAAACTAACCCTAAGCCCTACCTGAACCCCAAAACGTATGCAGCATAATGGCGCTTTTGGCTATCTTATGGGGGTTTGGGCAGTCATGTTACCTACTTTGGGGATCCAGGTAAGCCCGCCTACCCATCTTCCTGGATGCATGGAACTACGTGGAAGTAGCTCTGCAGACTTCTACAGTAAGACTTGGTCGGTATGTTGGAGAACACACATATTTTCCATACGATCAACTACAACGGACTTTAGCCAAGAGCATGCATATGCAGATGACGGGGATTCGGGTAATAGTACCTGAAATATAGATGCTGGGAAGTGCATGGTGACTAGGCTCTTGGAATCCCAGAGTAGGTTATGTATCAACTGTTTACAACTTGAGTGTTTTGCTACCTGGGAGATTCTCAGAGCTCCTCCAGAATCAGTGAACCACTGTCATCTCTTTCGACTCCCCAAAGATCCTGTGACGGTCAGGCAAGGTTCATCTTGATAAAAGCAATTTAACGTCTCGTTCTGAAGCTTTGAATGGCCTAAACCCCAAAAACAACGGGTCGCTAAATCCTACATCTTCGACATGTGACATGACTACAAACCCCTTCGAGGCACCTAAGGGCAGCCCAATCAAACCCTAAGCCCCAAGCCCTAACGCCTGAGCCCTAAACCCTAAGCCCCAAACCCCGAACCCTAAACCCTAAGCCCGAAACCCAAATCAAAACTCTCAAGATCGAATTCTGCCTGCCCGCTCGCCGTGCCGGACCACGGCGAAGATACGGTTGGTTGGTTTCCGGCCTTGCATTATGTGGAAGGTGCGTACTGGTTCTTAATATGGAATATGGGAGTACATATATAGCGTTTAGGGTTTAGGGTGTAGGGAACAGAGAAATGTTCTTACTGGTTCTTAGTAGGGACTATGGAAATATGTGTGTACATATATATATATACAAATATACACATCTCGCGTTTGGGATTTAGGGTTCAGGGTGGGGAATAAGGGAGCATAGGATACAAGGTTTAAATAGGGCTTATATTCTCTTATTCCCCACTAAGAACCAGTACGTGTTTCAGGTACATAGCTTAGGGTTTAGGGTCGAGGTTTGGATGGAGATGATGGTGATTGTGGTAGGGTCCTCTGACATCTCTGTTCTATCGCTGTTACAGGGTGGGGGGGGGGTCCAGCTGATGAATACCGTTTAGGGCTTAACGTCTCCAGGCTTGCGACGGTATAAGAATTCCCTGTGCGTAGCGTAGCGTAGGTCATTCATGCAGGAACATAAGCAGCAGTGATCCTCTAAGGCAGGTTAAAGGTTTAGGGTTTAGGGTGGTGTTGGCCTTTACGGCCCTTAATTAACCCTGGGTGCCACTGATTTTCCGCACTTGCTAGTCTAGGCTCAAAACATTGGGGTCTTCCTGCCTTTTTAAAAGGGCCCTGAAGTTTCCGCAGATATGTACATATGTATGTATACATGTAGTGGTACCCAACCCTGAACCTACCTTTGCTTACCTTTGCTTTTGACATCTGCCCGCTTCCGACATCTTCTGTTATATGAGCTATAGTCTTAACTCCCGATATCCCCTTAAAAAACCCTCAGAATACTCCCCTTATGTACTCCCCCATATGACCCTCTACAAGGAGTTTAGACGCTAGACCCTAAATCCTAAACCCTATCTAACCCCCTACATAACCCCCTTTAAGGAGTTTAGACCCTAAACCCTTAACACCATATAACCCACTTGAAGGTGTTCAGTCTAAAGCCCAAGTAGCCCTAAACCCTAAACAGGTAGTTTCCATTTGCTTTTCCATTATACTCGTGTAGCCCTGCCCTAAGGGTCCAAGTACCCAAAAATCAGATACTTACCCAAAACCTGTATCATAATTCCTACCACCCAAAACCCAAGTACCCAATTCTTGGGTACTTGGACCCTCTGGGCTATATGATCCCTATATCCCTTCAAAAGATGCCCACGTGAGGTGGCTATTCCTCGCGCAGAACCAGGGCTGAGGCTGGACCAGGTCACAGGCACGTGGAGCTGTTTTTTGCGACTGCCACCTTTGGGTTGAGGTTGGTTTAGGGTTTAGGGTTCAGGAATCAGGGTTTAGGGTTTAAGGTGTATAGGGTTTAGGAATCAGGGTTTAGGGTTTGGGGTTTAAGGTGTATAGGGTTTAGGAATCAGGGATTAGGGTTTGGGGTTTAAGGTGTATAGGGTTTAGGAATCAGGGATTAGGGCTTAGGGTATACCCTCATTAAAGTTGAAACCCTTAGCTCTGAACGTTTACTGGGTTTAGGATTTAGGCCTAAACCGGAAACTTTGGGGTTGTAGGGTTTGGGTTCGTGGCACCTTTGAAAGCTTACCGTTGGAGAAGGGAGACTGGGGGGAATGAAAACGGACATGGAAACTACTATAAGCGTTTAGAGTTTAGGGGTTAAGGTGTAGGGCTTAGGGCTTGGGGTCTAAGAGAACATTCAATGCATGCGTACATGGAGCTAAAAAGGGGTCCCAGTAAAATTTGCTGGCCGCAACTACTTGGTAAAGGCATTTCCAAGAATGGGAATCTCCCCTAGAACCTAAGCTACTCTTCTCCTTAGTGTTTAGCTCTTAGTTACATGTGAGATCCTTAAACCTTAAAACGTAGATCCTAAACCCTAATATCCCCACATATTCCGAATAGCTATATCTCGAAGACTATAGTGCCCCCGCAAAATGCAACTCACAACCAAGTGGGCTAAGGGTCAGGGACCCGTTTTAGGTTTCAGAGCTTTGGTTTGGGGCAGATGACAAGTACCCCCCTTGCAGGATATGGCTTAAGGTTTAGGATTTGGGGTCTAGGGTATTGAATTAGGGGTATCGCTGCAACTGAAACCTATAAATCCGAAACTACGCCCGGAACCCTAAAACCCTAAAAACGATGCAAAACAAAAACTAAAACAGCCTAAAAACAAGTTAAACCAACCTCTAGAAACAGAAGCCCTCACTGAAAAATCCTCAATCCCTGAACCTGGCGTCTGTACTCAGGCTCTGGTGGGAGGCTGGTGAAGGGGTGGCAGCAGTCGGCTGAGACGGCTGCCGCGGAGGTGGGGGCCTGGAAGGAAACGGACACGGGATACCCCCTACTCCCCCTCCCCCCCTTTTTTGGGAGAAAAGAAGAGGGTTTTCACCGTCTCCGTTACTGAAACCATCCAACACGCCCCCCAAGGTTGCCGGATTGATACATACATTGGGCCCCAATCCCCATAAATAGTACCTACATGGAG
>CAJNIZ010043545.1:23305-55763 GCA_905231905.1 Symbiodinium pilosum | reverse complement strand
CCTTTCAAACCCAACTTTGAATCCTAAGTGTACGGAGAGAAATGTGGGGTTCCCAGGAGGATAAGCTCAGGATAAGCATAGGATAAGCCCAGGATAAGGGAGAATCCTACGTGTACGGAGAGAAATGTGGGTTCCCAGGAGGATAAGCAGGATAAGCCTAGGATAAGCCCAGGATGGAAATAAATTTGGAGGGGTCCGCAAACTACCCGGAAAATGCGCAGTTGTTTTAGGGGGCCCCAGTCTGCCTACTATTTCCGTGTTTGTGGCTGCGTTACTTCTGACCGAATTGTGCACTGGCCACTCGCCGCCCCAAACAAAACCTTTCTTAAATGCTCCCCGTCCCACGCTTATCCTATGGCTATCCTATGCTTATCCACAATGCCCCAACTCTCTTCTTATCCTACGCTTAACCTATGCCTGTCCATAGCTTATCCTATGATTATATGATAAGGTAAGGATAAGGCAACACCCCCCCCTCACACCCCCTCCCCCCACTTCATGATTTTAGGGGACACCCCTTGCCATTTGAGATTTGGGGTGATGATTGTCCAAAAAAAAATCTTGGGGAAACACTGCTCGCGATTTCAGATTTGGTGACGTGATTCTCGAGCAAATCTTAAGGGGATACCCCTTGCAATTTGGGATTTGGGAACTTGATTATCGGAGAAAAATCTTTGGAATACACCCCTTGCGATTTCAGATTTGCGGTGTGTGTATGTATGTATGTATGTATGTATGTACGTACCTATGTATTTTCATGCATATGTAATGAAAAATCGACCGAATTTTGAGGATGCTCCGCACGGGAATGCAATTTTGGATGAAACATCGACGACGCTTTAAGGATGCTCCGCACGGAAGCACGATTTTCTTCAAAATTTTGAGGATGCTCCGCACGGAAGCACAATTCCGCACGGGAGCGCAATTTTTGACTCGGAGATGAATTTCCGGCGATTTCTGTTTTGGAGTTCATTCCATTTCAGGATGAATTTCCCAGGAGATTCTAGGGGGGGGAAACGGCGATTTCTGTATTAAAGGTAACTGAAAACGGAGCCAGTTTCTGGTTTTCTTGTGTTTCCTCCCGTTGTGGAATGAATTTCCTAGTGAAATTCGAAAGGTTCAGAAAACGGGGTTTCTGAAAAGACCCATTTTCCGGCTTTCCTGGGACGCTTGGTGATGGTGGTGATGGTGGTGATGGTGGTGGTGGTGATGGTGGTGGTGATGGCGGTGGTGCTGGTGGTGGTGATGGTGGTGGTGATGGTGGTGGTGGCGGCGGTGATGGTGTTGCTGGTGGTGGCGGTGATAGTGGTGGTGGTGACGGTGGCGGTGATGCTGGTGGCGGCGGCGGTGGCGGTGATGGTGGTCATGGTAATGATGGTGGTGATGGTGGTCATGCTGGTCATGGTTGTGATGGTGGTAATGGCGGCGGCGGCGGTGGCGATGTTGGCGGTGTTGGTGGTGTGGGCGGCGGTGGTGATGATGGTGGTGATGGCGGCGATAATGTTGATGGTGGTGGAGGTGGTGGTGGTGGTGATGGTGGTCATGGTGGTGATGGTGGTGATGGTGGTGAATTGTTGTGCTGCTGGCTATCAGGCGTTTTCGCTACGCATGAACGAGTGCACTTGGGCTCCACTGCACACAACTGAACTTTGTTCCAGCTTGTTCTTCAGGCTTCGCAGTCCATCTGCGCGCTCTGCTTTACCGAAAGTGACGTGTTGTTTGTTGATCGGAAGGCAGGAAACTCGGTTCTTCGAGTATGTGCCTGCCGATTGACAGCACACGTCCAGCACTGCTCGTTGGGGCTCCATTGCGTGTATGATGTCCACAGCTGGCTTTTCTCTGGCATCTCAGCTGAGACGCCTTCTCTAAAATCCAACCGAATGCATGGTGCGTTGCTCTGCCAGATTGGCTGTGCGCGGCAGACTCGAATCTTAAGAGATCAACTCCAGCACCACGCGCTGGTGTCTATGCGTAGTGACTGTGTGCCTGCTGAGCAGCACGCATAGACTGAACAATGACAGAAAACCTTGTTTTTCCCTCGAACACGTTCTAGACCAGCAGCAGAGAAGCGCTAGACAGTGCACAGCTGAAAAACAAACTTGCGCAACGCTTGCTGTAATGCCAAACCAAACAAGAAAACAGTTAAAACTTGCAGTTTTAGCAACCAAATCTTGCAAAAATCAATGAAAAAGACCTATTCTCCGGCAAGAAAGGCGGTAATCCACATTGTGAAATGGCGACACTAAGCCCAAACAGAACGAAAGTCGAACTGCACAGGCTAACGTTCCCTACGAAATCAAAACGGCTTGAGCCTAGGTGCTTAAAATGCAGCTAAAAATGAGGCAACAATCGATTGGTCCAGCTGACAAAATTCACGTCCTTGATTTCATGGGAAAACGCAGCGCGAAAATTTAGCGGAGCCACCGTCTGCGTCCAATTCACAAAATTTAACATGCTTTTCGTAGCAAAAGCGGAAATTAGAATGATTCGACTCCATCGACTCTCTGCAGGTTGCTTTTTTTTTTTAATGACAATACAACCTTGCCACCGCTACGACAGAGGCACATCCACGGTGTCGACTCAAGCTGAGCAAGTCGGAATTTCCAATTCAAATCGGTTAGCAAAGCCCAGTGGGTTGCAACACGCTTTTAACCCGTACAGTCAGGTACGGAAGCGTGCCTTTTGCCGGGCCATTCACAGGGCAGTAGATTAAGGGAGGCGCCTTTTTTAGGGGTAGATGGGTTTCGCTTTCGGATCTGGAATGTGCCAGATTGTCCCCAGGATGTCAAGTGGGCTTCTTCAAAAAGCAGCCTCAGGACTCCAGGGACTCTCTGAACAGAGTCCATGCGTTGGATCTCAGGTGGATTGTCCACTGGAACGCTTGATGAACTACTTGCATGGCTCCAGCTTCCTGAACAGGCTCATTTATCGGTGATCATGGTTCAGAAGACACACTGGACACATGATGCGGAGTGATCTTCACCTTACTGGCGTTTCATTTACAGTGGTGATCCCAACAACCGTCATGCTGGATGATCTCAGCCAAGATTGCACCTACTCAACACATTGCGTACGAAGTTCTTCATCCAGGCCGCTTACTTCATGTCAAAGTTCATTGGTCAGATGCTGCAATGCGCATTTTCAATTTGTACCAGTTTCCTTGGAATACACGCACCGAGAAACAAGCTCTTCTTCAAAAGCGTGTATGGAATAAACTTGACAAGGCGCTCCTGCCGCTCCGAGAAACCGTATCCTGCTGGCTGGCGATTTCAATGGTCAGCTCGCTCGGTCTGGATCACAGCTGCAGTTCTTGTAACTGAGGATGGGTTTGTGGCCGAGGATATGCGCCGTGTGCTTGGTGTGATGCAGCTTCATAATCTGACAGCACTTAACACATGGAAAGGGACACAGATTGACTTCATCATCACAACTTCAGAGGCGGCAGATGGAAGAGCAAAAAGCTGTGTCCCGCTCTCGGATTTCCCTGCTTGGAAGCTTGATGGATTGCGTCGGCCCTTGACTGCCAGTATACCTAGTGGACATCCACCATGGAGACACAGGCCAGCCCAGAGAAGATCCAGGACAAACTGAACGAAGGCGTGTCAGAACCAGGATCACTGAATCAGTTGTTATTGTCAACGGCATCGCAGGTGCTACCGCAGAAAAGGCAACTCGAAGGCCGTATCACGAGCAAGAGGCAGTGATTGGTCCGACACGATCATTGTGGATGCTTTGGCGACAACTAAAAAACTTGACAGGACAGCAATTGCCTAGCCTTGCATGGCGCGCCCTCGCTGCTTTCAGGCGTCAGAAGAGGACAGTACAAAAGGCCAGCAGACAGGCCAGGAGATCTTGGGTGGATGGTATGTTAAGCAAAGCAGCTGAGGCAGGAAGGCACAACAACACCAAGGGTGTGTACGATGTGGTACGCCGCCTTGCTCCCAAGGCCCCTTGCAAACGCATTCAAATTCGGGACATTCATGGTGCCTTTCTTATGCCATTGCAGGAACTGGAGGAACTTCGCTCATATTATCAGGCACTTTTTCAGCAGCATCCACCACTTGAACAAGAGGTGCCAGCTAGTGGACAAATCTTTACTATTGAGGTTTGTTCAGCTCTTCAACACGTTCCAGCGCATAAAGCTGCTCCCAAGGGATGTGCGCCGGGCATTCTGTGGAAGGTCGGCGCCAGGGTCATAGCCTTTGGGCATACCTGGGCAAAATCCTTGACTCAAACCCAATGGCCATTCAATCACACTGGAAGGACGCCTAGCTTTCTCTTCTGGTGAAGCCTAATAAGAGTATACGAAGGCCGGAAGCTTTGAGACCCATAGGGTTACAATATATGGAAGGCAAAGCAATGCTTCGCCTGCTCTGTGCCAAAATGAAGCCTTTCGTTCACCTTTATGCCGCGGAGGCCCCACAAATGGCATATCTTCCTCAACGTGAATGCCTGCGTGCGCTCCTCGCTCCTGAGAGCTTTTGCACATTGCAAAGAAGTCAGAGATTTGCTGGCGGCACAGGTACGGACAGTGCATCACAGCAGGCAAGGTGTCAAACAACAGGATTTGGTGGGGGGCTGCGCTCTCAGTCTCGACTTGAGCCAGGCATTTGATAGACTACCACGTCAGTTGGTTGTGGCTTCTTTAAGAGATGCGCAAATTCCTGTGGAGATGATAAACCTTGTGATCGCCTGGCACACTGGCTCTCAATTTCACATTTCCCATGGGCGCTCTGACTCTACCATTGCCGTTCATCAGGGCATCCGTCAGGGTTGCGTTCTCGCCCTTTATTATGGACATGTGCGACTGTGTTCATCCTGAAACAATATGAACAACTGGTTCAAGCCAAAGCGGGGGGAACGCAAGGTTTTGCAGACACGTGGAACTCTGACAGCGCCGCGGTTTTTGCTGATGATTTTCTTGTGGCCCTGACCTTAAGATCAGTTCAGGCAGTCGACATTGCACTTGTCTGCTTTGGCTGCGTGATTGAGCTTCTCCAAACTCATGGCTTAGTCGTCAACTACAAGAAGTCAGCTATACTGTTTCGTGTCTCAGGCTCCAAAAAACTTTGCTGTGCAAAGTTGCGTCATTAAGAAGCAACCACTGGGTCAGGTTGTGGAGCTCCTTGTGACAAATGATAAAGTTTCCATTCCACTGAAGACCTCACACGACTACCTCGGCATGGTCATCGGTTGGCTGGCAAAACCTCCTTAGACACATTGAGCTGGGCAGATGTAAGGGCCCAGTGCTGGCTGCTGGTGATGAGGTCGATGAGAAATCGAAGCCACTCATTGAGCGGCATGAGATCATACGTGAGATGCTCAAGACTGACCTTGCATGCGTACGTGAAACTGATGGGCTTACAGAGTCACTTGCGCAGCATTGCTCCATTTGCTTTCAGTGGATTGGTGACACGAGACATGTCAAATCGCATATCATGAAAACACATTCTGATGCTTGGGCAAAACACTCGGCTGCCGTCACTGAAGCTGCAGCTAAGTGGGGTAGGGGCATCCAGCACCCCTGTCAGTTCTGTGGCCTTTCCTATCACATCAGCCATCGTAGGAGGCATGCCAAGGGTTGCACCATTCTCTTCCAATGTTTGCTCGCTTGCCAAATTTTCCTTGACTCGGAGGCGGAACATGGCGGATCAGGAGGAAGAGTTCTTCCAACACCTTCTACCCAGCTTTCAGGCCAGAAGGAGCACAGAAGCAGAACCGGAGGGTCGTCCTCGCAAGTTCCCCAAGCCGGAGGGCAAGGATGGTCGCACGGGGAAGGGAGCCGGGTTGGAGTCGAACGAGGATGTCGAGATGGGTCCTCGGGGCCAAGGCAGATACAGGGGCAATAACAGACGTGGTTCAGGAAACGGGGCCAGAACGCATCAAGGACAGCCAAGCGCCCAGAATCAAGAGATGATTCGCACAGTGGCGGCGCTTGCTCTGAAGTTCGAGGACGAGCTTTCTCTCATTCGTCTGGACAGGGGATTCATCATGTACCAGCAGACGAAATCCCAGGATATCCTAGACATGATGTTCAAGCTCAGCCAAGAGTGGAAGCAGCTCCAGAAAGAGGGGAAAGTCAAATCATCGCTCAGGCTCACCCTCTTCAAATGCTTCTTCACAGAGCTGGCCAATCGACTGGACATGGCATCAGAGAAACAGGAGACCAAGGACCTGAGTGCCAAGATGCACTGGACCACGCAGGGCACGGACGGGTCACTACAGTGGACCTACACGCGGTACGATCAGGACAAGAAGGAAGAAATCGTGGATACAGAGAAGCCACCCGTGGATCACAACCTGGCGAAGGAAACTCTTCAACTAGTGCTGAAGAATGCGCACGAGGGCGCAATCCACAGGTTCCATGCAACAAGGCCTCTTTCAAGCAGCTACGAAGGGCCAACATTGAGCTTCCTGCTCCAAGTCTCCCTGAGGGGAGAAGAAGCTGCAGCTCTATACAATGCAATGCAGATGTTGGTGGCCTCCTCGGTGATGAACCTCATGGGCTCGCGAATGCACAAGGAGCGGATCCTCCGCTCACCAGCCGCCAACAAGCTGTCGAAGATGCCTGCTAGGGAGCATGTTCGGGGCTTGGCATTAGTCAACCCAGCCAATCTGTGCTATCAACATTCATTTGTGCTGAGCATTATGTGGTCATTCACTTTCATGTCAGGGACAGCTGAGAGGGCTGCTGATTTATTTGGAGGTGCGGTCACTGGAAGACTGGTCACGGTTTTGAGACGTTTGCTCCAGGTCTCTGGCAACTTTCGTTTGCGTAATGTTTTGGAATGGGGCGCCTTCCTACAAGATTGGCGGCAACCTCAACGTCAGCATGATGTCTCTGAATTCACTTCACATGTATTGCAAAGGGCGCAGCCGCCAGCAGTGCAGGGAACTTGGCAATCCAGAGATGGTAATGGTGTCATTCATGAAGTTGGTGATTTATGTCAGCCCATAGGTCTTGTGCTTCGTGATGCATACAAGATCTCCAATCGTGCATAACTGGATGGCACAGGCAGGACTGCGCCTTTGCTCTACAGAGACATGCCGACATGCTGTGTTTTCAGATTGGGAGATTCAAAATGGGCAGGCGGGTTACGAAGATTCGCAAAAGCCTTCAGCCCAGCAATGTATTGGTTCCGATTTGCACTGGAGCTGGCGATGCTGTGGGACTCGCTGCCATAATTGTTCATCTGGGTTCCTCCCCAAACGGAGGTCACTACCGAGCAGTTCTGATGCCAGGGGAGTCTCACAGTGCTTTAGGGTGCGAAGCTCGTAACATCACTGATGAGGAGTTGTGTTGTGCTAGTATCACTGGTGATGGTGTATGGTGGTGTTGCTTCTACTTTGGTGCAATCCTCTGACCTGAACATGATTCATTTGGTTTGTTGAAGCGTAGTCTACTGCTGGCCTGCTTTGCGGTACGCCGCGAGGCCTTTACTGTGAGGGTTCGGCCGCTGTTTCAAACAGCCGGTCAACACGACCTGCTCCCAACTACCGCATGCTGTGACTTCACAGTGCGTACGAAACGAAAACTAAAGATTAACGATGTTGGCGGTCGAAAGGTCACGGTCAAACAACCGTGCCCTCTACGTCTTGCACGCGTGGCAGGCGTTAGGGTCGAGGGTGTAGGGTGGTCTTAATCAACGACGTGAATTTTGTCAGCTGGACGCGACCGATTGCCCTGCTGAAATTCCTTGCTTTTGCAATAAAAAGCAACGACGTGAGCGGTTGAAATGTCACGATCAAATTGCCGCTATGTTTTGCAAGCGTGGCAAGGTTTAAAGGTTCCGGGTTTAGGGTTTTTAGTCAACGACGTGGATCGTTGCAAATGGACGCAACCAATTGCCCGCATTGCTTCGCATTGCAATAGAAATTAACAAAATCAGCGATCAAAAAGTCGCGTGGCAAGGTATCGAAAAACAACCTGCGCGGCGTGTAAGGGGCGGTCGAATAATTTGATTCTCCGCCTTTTTTCGCGAAAAACAAGCTGAATTTTGTCAGCTGGACACAACCGATTGCCCCACTTGATTCTTGGCTGCGTTTTGCAATCACAAAATCAAAAACGTTTTTTCCGCTTTGCACTAAAAAAACAACGACGTTGGCGGGTCGAAAGGTCACGGTCAAGCTACCGTGCCCTGTGCGTCTTGCACGCGTGGCGGCGTTCAGAGGTGTAGGGTATAGGGTAGTTGTAATCAACGACGTGAATTTTGTCAGCTGGACGCAACCGATTGCTCCGCCTCATTTTTAGCCGCATTGGCATTATATAAACAACAACGACGTCGGCGGGTCGAAAGGTCACGGTCAAACAACCGCCCTCGCCGTCTTGCACGCGCGGCAGCGTTCAGAGGTGTAGGGTTTAGGGTCGTTTTAAACAACGACGTGAATTTTGTCAGCTGGACGCAACCCATTGCTCTGCTTAAATTCTTTGCTACTTCATGCTGTAAAAATCGACGACGTTGGCGGGTCGAAAGGTTACGGTGAAATTTCCGTGCCCTAGAGGGAATTTAAGGTAACGACGTGGATCTTGTCAGCTGGACGCAACCAAATATTCCGCTTAATTTTTTTGCGGCTTTCTGCAATGAAATTTTGTTTCATTTTCTCTACGATTGGCAATGCAAATTAGCAACGAAAGCGATCGAAAGGTCGTGGTTAGAGTACATTGCCCTCTAGCGCATGTGGCAGCGTTCAGAGGTTTAGGGTAGAGGGTAGGTTTAAATACCGACGCCAGTTCTGTCAACTGGACGTCGACGATTGCTCTACATCTGTTTATTCGGCGTTTTGCAAGAAAAGTCAACAACGTTGGCGGTCGGTAGGTGTTACAAAGCTGAATTTCGTGAGCTGGGCGCAAGCGATTGTTCCGCTTGATATTTTGTTGCGTTTGACGCCCCGTATTTGCGGCAGATTAAAACAAACGACGAATTAGTGTAGTCCACAAATAATAATTTCTCAGGAGCTGATGTTTTCTCATAAGGTCAGAGTCAAACCACCGTGCTTCCACATCTTGTACACCTGGCAAGATGCATTTCCAGCGTTTTGCAGCCGGCAAGTCGTGTTGTAATTACAGTGTTCCCGTTGTTCCGGAGGATCTGTGCACCCAGTGCATCAAAAGCTATCTGTCCAATTGTTTGATGTTTTTTGTTGTCTTGTTTTTGCGCAACTACATTGTTTTTCGAAACGAATCTTTGCATGTGGTGGCTCTCGTTGGATCGACGTGCACCGGATACGAACCAGTGCTGTGGTGTCCAAAAAGTTTTCAGGCTTGCTGAGAGGGGTGCGAGATGCCGGATCGAAGCCACCAACCTTCAAGCCAAACACGACCCGCAACAATTGTTCCCATGCGCCTGATTCGAAGCTCAATGCGGCGCAGGAAACTGGCTCGCCCGTTTGGACCGGTGTCACGCCAGCGCAAGCGCGGAGCCAGAAAACGATTTTTACGCTGCTTTCCGCGCAAGCTCCTCTCCTTGCCGATAAGCAAGCCGCAAATTTGGATTGTCGGCAGCTGATTGCGGAACCTTTCCGCGGGGTCGAGAGTGCCCAGCCATGCCAGCCCAGCTCGCGGCCATGGGCTGCCTACAGGCAACGCCTTGTGCCCAGCAGCTCCGACGGTCTCGGCCTCGCTGTCTGCCCTTTCCATTGGGGTTGACGCGGCAGCCGCCTCCACCGCGGTGGGTCCAACGGAAATGTTTGCTCCTTCCCCCCTGCTCAACCTTGATCTCTGGGACTAGATGCGCCCCATGTGCCAATAGTTCCCCTTGCAGCTCAAGGTGTCCCTCTGGAAGGTGTGCGTCGGTGTGGTACTCTAGGGCGGAAATCATCCCGCACTCAGAAAATTACACCCCCCCCCCTTTGCAATCATTTGCGCTCCAAACTCCCTTCTTTGGCTGAACCCGGCCCCTGCAATCATCCCCCCCTACCCCCTGGCAATCATTTCCATTGCTGGGGGTGTGCGGAATGCGGATTCGTTGATCCGGCATCCGAAGGGGGCGGCCGTGGGGGCGGCTCGCTACTTGTGAGGCGCGGGCCGGGCGCACCGCTGAGGGCAGCCGAAGGCCTCCGCCCCAGAGACACGGCCATACTCCCTTGAAGGGTGCTGCTGCAACGGGCGCATGGAGTGCTTGCTTCGGCGGGGATCAACACGTCGCCGAGCTGCTCAAAGTGAGCACAATCCATGCAAACCAAAGTTGGTTGCCACGCAACGATGCCCGCCTCGTGTCGTACCGCAGCTGGCGTCCATGGCGCGGTGCGATTGGGCAGCCCGCACGACCGATGGCCGCTACGTGATGCCAGCCAAACATCTGAACGCCCGGCGGCGGCCGCGGCTCAGGCGCATCATGCGTGTGAATGTGAGGAATGCGTACTTTGGAACAGCAGCACGGACGGTACCCTTCCCAAGAATTCAAAGTTGGAATGCACATTTGCCGCAGCACGGCATCCTCCCTACTACGGACTGTGACGGCACAAAAAACAAAACAACTCGGAAGGGCTGGATGCTAAGGCGCGAAACTGCGCAGGGCAAACGGGGTGCACGTAATGCGCATGTTGGGAAGGGCACGCGCGTGTCGCCACTTGTGGCTGGGTGCAAGTTATCGAGTCCTGTGTGCTTGTGTCTTTTTTCCACTGGCGAAATGTGGTGGTGCACGTCGGTTTTTGATGGTTAAGCCTATAATGATCTGACGCCATTGCAATCCTTTGAGAGGTGAAATCGGTTTTCGGCTGTGGTTGCACAACCCATGTCACAAGTGGAAAAACTGCCGCGTTCGCTTGCGAATCAGCCAACAACCTCTGTGATCGCACGACCGCCGCATTTCATGCAGTATCACATGCTTGTCTACCACCGCTTGCTTGCAAACCCAGAAACTGTGGCTTAGCACACTCACACTGCAGTTAATCAACGGCGGACTGCTTGCGAGGCAGGCTGCTGCGAGCGGCGCCGCAATTGCAAGAGCCTTACAACGGCTTGAGGCTCTCAGGCAAGGATGGTGGGCAGGGAATCGGCGCCAGAAACCCTTCAGGCACGCGGGCAGTTGGCCCGCAGGGAAGCGCAGAACAAGTGCAAAAGTTACGTGCCGTGCAAATCGGGCAGGCCCGGGAGGCGGTTGAGGCTCGTCGCGCAGGCCGCGCTTACTGCGCGGATCCTGCTGGACATGGGCTTCGCTCCCGAGCAGGACGCCCAGGACGATGAGTCCTTGTTGTGCAGCGGGCAAAGACCTCAAGATGGCGCAGCTTCCTGCACATTTCTGCGCGTTTCCGGAATCCGTTTCCGGAATCGACGCGCGCCAAGGGCCGTGCGCCGAAACGCGGCCAGTGGATGGGTGTGGCTGTGGTGGGGGTTTCTGGCCGTGGCTGCTGGGCGCCGAGCAATCTGCGAGGTCGCCGTCGCCACCCGGAGTCCCTGTCCATTTGTGGACCCGTGCCTTCGGGGCCGCCAGGATCCGCCAGGATCCGCCAGGCGTCGGACCAATTTGACTCGTGGCGTCCATGCGGTCATGTAAAAAACTTTAAAGTGCTGTCTTGTCCAAGATGGCGGTATCGGAATGCTGCCATCCTCGGAGCGGGTCACCAAACCTAAGGCCGCCACAATTTGTACCATTGTGTACCATTTTCCATTGGTATGGGTGTGTATCCCTTGGCAATTGGCGCAACTTTTGGGAGCAAAGGTGTAGCAGCATTCACGGTCTCAAGCCCCAAATGTTGTCCTTTGACATTTTTCATTTTTGCCACGAGGTCTTCGGGCATGGTGTTCGATTGTATTTTGTGGTTAGTTCTTGCTCCGCGGTCGTAGGGGCCGTATCCGCACAGAGCTGGAACGTCCTCATGGGCGCGGGATGATAATCAAAATATGGAGCTGCATTGCTGTAATCTCTCTCGCGAATGTCTTGGGGTCATGTGTATTGTGCCTGTTGGCATGCATGTGGGCGCGGCAAACTTTTTTTCGTCGCTTTCCAACTGCCTTCCGACCCCTCAGGCACGCGTTCCGCTTGAGCAAGCGTTGCCCATGTCACTGTTCGGGCCCGCCCATTTGCAGGCCATTTATTGTGGTTACTCGATTGTGTTTTAGCATTTTTTGAATGTTGACTCCTGTATTTCTCGTTGTGCATTGCTTTTCGATTCTAGCCGAGCCGCCAGTGGTTTGAGCATGTTCGCGTGGAACAAGAATTTTAGACGCACCCACCCACAACTTGGGTCAGCAGTATATATTCATGTACACATGTTGCCTCCATCGCGAGGTTCGTTCGCCGCTCGTCGAACGTGTTGTACACTGGTGGGTGGAAAGATAGAATGAGTGAAAGTGTTTGTCACTTGTCCATCGGATTCTCTTCGGAATAATGTGCAAAATGCCTTTGCCGAACAGGTGATTGCCGCGAGCAATGTCATCGTCAATGCTCATGCCGTAATGTTGTGGTCGATGGCGCCACCGGTAAACCCGTCCTTGACCCGTTTTTTTTTCCGACGCTTGCAACGTATCTTCGCGAAGCGGTTGCGCGCAGCGTGGAGGTGTGTCCCGGCCTTGTTCATGTCATTGTTCACTATTGTGTATACCATTGTCCGTATTTTTTCTTTCGCGCCTTTTTACGCCTGGTAATGCCCCACTCACCCATGTCGCGCCGGCATGTCGCACCAGAAACACGATTGTCGCGTTGTCCTCATGAATCCCGTGACGCTGTCATTCCCCAGAATGCTGCCCAGCTTCGCACTATTGTGCTCGGTACGGTTGCAATTGTGCGCTGGGTTTGCTTGTGCTGGGGTGGGTTGGGATACGGCCAATGCATGCTCCGAACACTACTTGGTTGCCACCTGCATGCTTATTGTATTCGTTGTTGCCTCTCTCCAGTGTGTGAATTTGTTGCAGCTGTGTGTTCCAGGCTTTTGCCTTGCTGCAGACAAATTTTTATTCGCAATGTTTGCTTCGTTCTTGTTTTCTTTTGCTGCAATGCCGTGGACGTGTGCTGCCCGTATGGGGCCGCTATACTTCACCAAAAGCCGCTTGTTCCAAGCTGCGCCCCGACTGCCGCCATTGGCTATGGGCCCAGCCGCAGCTCTGGGGCATCCTCTCTGAGGCAAAGTTGTTCTGTAATTTCTTTGAAAGATTTCGAAGATTCAGAGCGGAAGAGATTGGCTTTCATCTGGGCGGGCTTTGCCGAATCCTTGTCGCCTTACAGCGAGATGGAAAGTGCTCGGGTCGCCCCGAAACAGCTAGGGCATTTATTCCTTGATAAGTCGCCGGCCACTCTACGTCGGCATTTGTGTGGCTGGCGGGCATGGCTCAGCTCCTGCCTCAGCGTGGGCTGGTGCGCGGGAAGCCCAAAGTTAGGCCAGCTGGTTGACTTTTTGGAGAGCTTGGCGGAAGGTGCGAAGGTGGACAGAGGGAAACATCGAGTTCGCTCCGCCATGAGCGTTCTTACCGCCTGCAGCTTCGCGGCGTATAGGTTCCAGCTCTCTTCGCTGAAGACGTGCCTGACCAGTCTGGTGGAAGCCTGGAGGAAAGCAGACAAGTGGTCCAAGACCGCGCCCCCAGAAGCCGTTCCACTTCCACTGCGCGTAGTCAAGAAACTAGAGGAAGCGCTTAAAACTGAATGCGGCAAAGATTCCTGGATATTGTGTTGCATACTACTCATGGTGTGGTGTAGCTTGAGGTGGTCAGATTGCCAGCGTGTTCAGGTAGATACAATCAGCAAGTCTGAGGACATTATGGCCGGCTGTAGCGCAACCGTGCGCGACAGGAGTCGACCCACCGCTCGACCGCGTGCTGGACCTCGCGGCCGATTGCGGGCCCAGCCGGCTGCCCCTGCGGCCCTGACACAGGACCGCGCGTAGTTTTGCCAGCGCACGCCCGTAGAGAGACAGACAGGACTGGTCGTGCAGACGTAAAAGTCCGGAAAAAAGAAAAAATTATCCGAGGCTGGTGTTGGCGCGCCAAATCTTGCCCGTGGGGCATGGCCTGGGGCTGCGTGATGGGTGGTGCGTCGAAGTCTGATTGGGGCTCCTTCTTTTATTCGGGCTTGGGTAAGCCACTTGCATATTGTGTTATGTTGGGTCATTTCCGTCGCGTTCTCTGGACTTACGGGGGTCTGTCGCGAGACGAGGCTGCCATGTTCTCGTTGCACAGCTGTAAATGCACATTTCTGAGCTGGGCTAACCAGCTTCTCTTGGATGAAGCTACGCGGGCGAAACAAGGCCACCACGTCCTCCCCACTATGTCTTAGTCTAAGGCAGTCCCCAAATACGGCAGGGATGACATCGTGGGGCAAATCAGATGCCAGCGTGAAGTGTTAGCCGCGATTCAAGGGCCGGATTCCTTGTACTCCGTTGAATCGCGGTTTGCAGTCCTGCCTGAAAAGTTGGACACATCGCCAACGCCTGCGTGTGATGAAGCCAGTGACACGGAGCCGGAGTCACAGGGTGAAAAAGTCCTGGCGTCCAGCCAGTCCGACTCCGGCTCGGAGGACTCAGAGGAAGAGTCCCCGATTATTGCGTTCGATGGGCCCTGGATGATTAATATTGCAACAGGTGGTATCACAAAGCCATACACGACATCACGGGCGCATCGTGGAGGCCGGCCTGTCGAGTTTTCAGCAGTGCCAAAGCCAAATTCGAGCTGCGGGAGACAAACCCGTGCTTCCAAGGCTGGACGCCTTGCGCACATAGTGCTTGTAAGTCCGCGTGCGGCTAGGTTTGCTGGGCCCAACTTCGCCCCTGCGGATGACAGAATGTCTGTGGACGTGCTGGGGTATTACAATTGGCCTGCTGGCTGGTTAAGGTCCGTGTGACCTGTGTCGCGGCTTGGGGTGCCTGTTTAGCTATTGCGGTGGTGCTTTCTGGTGCTGGGCCTGTGCGGTCAGTTGAAGGCCCGTGCGGCCTGCGTTCAGGAGAGGAATTGTAGGTCTGTGTGACCTGTGTGTTCTTGGCCACGAGGCCCTGTATCTTGTGGGCTTCACAGTTGAGTGCTGTTTTTTGTGGCAAACATATATTCTTCGGGCCGCTCCAAGCTACTTGCGGTAAGATTTTGAGTGCGCATGTGCGTGGTCAACTGCGTGAGTTTGTGTTCGCTTGCTTTGCTTTGTCCTGTTTGCAATGCCGCCGTCCGCCAGCTGGTCAAAACAGCTGCAGGAAGCAGGAGTGC
Organism: Symbiodinium pilosum; assembly: GCA_905231905.1. Classification (NCBI taxonomy): domain Eukaryota; class Dinophyceae; order Suessiales; family Symbiodiniaceae; genus Symbiodinium; species Symbiodinium pilosum. The sequence goes on along the minus strand of CAJNIZ010043545.1, from coordinate 40,639 downwards.
CTGGGGAAGCCGCCGAGGTCGTTGCTCTTCCATATGCCTCTGACCAGCTATTCTACCATGCTTTTCGTAATGAAGACCGCTTGGACAGCTACGCAAAATCCGTGTTGGTGAAAACCAAGGCCATCAGCCAGGATGATACGGAGTGGGATATACACCCGACAGTGGCTACCCTCCGTGCAATCTGGAGAAGCATGAAAAGCACCACTTCTGCGTCAGTGCCCGCTCCTGCCGCCGAAAAAGCTGCTACAGACTGTACGGCCCTGGTGCCTTTTCTGCAAGCTTCCTCACGTATGTCTTCGGGAGATCGTGCAAAGCTGGTAGAGAAGTATGAGAATTACTATCCAGGAGTAGGTGTGTGCCCGATGGTTCTCCCCAGCCTCCAGTACTTGCAGTGCATCAAATCTCAGTGCAGCAGCCAGTCATGGGAATGGACTCCATGGCGAAAAATCATCAGTGAAGCGGCTGCGGTAAAACTGCACGACAAAAAGAAGCAGAGCAAACCATCAGATGCGTTGGAATATGTCGCTCAGTGCGCCGGGTGGGGTCAGGACGAGCTGGAGGATGTGAGTGCGTCACCCTTCAGAGTTGAGAAGTTATTATCAGTTCGAGGGCATGCGTACAGTATGTTGGGTTGCGAGCATCCACACTCTTGGCATGAATACACCTCCCAATTCATCAGCCTATATTCGGAGACCCCGTCGGAAGGCTACAGAATGCCAAATGTGAAAGAAGCAGAGGAGGCGGACCGCCTGGCAATGGGGGAGTTCTTTAAGCGGCTCTTTAAAGGGCACACGGCTGACGACGCACTCCACACCGTTGTAACGCAGCGCGCTGTTCTGCGTCGTCTGCTGTTCTGCCCTCCTAAAGCTCCCAAGGAGAGCAAAGGGGCCGGCAAAGGCAAGGAGCGCGAGCCGCTCCCGCGCAAGACCGGCAAGCGGCAATGGTCGGGCCAGGAAGCCGCTGTGGGAGACAAGCGGCCAAAAGCAATGTCCCTCTGCAATGGCTACCAACGGGGAAATGCAAGTTCGGTCTTGCGTGCAAGTTTATTCACCACCGCAGCGCCAACTGCCTTGAGGAGGGCCATGGCTCCGCGGAGTGCAAAAAGCTGTGACTATCTTCCTCGTCGACATCCCCGGAACCTTCGGAGCTGCCAACATGTTATAATCCTGTTGCTGCGTTGCCTGTTGATATGATTTCTGCAGAAGTGGAGGTTTCTCATTGTTCCCACCAGATTGACAATTCAGGCGCTGGCAATTTGGAAGCAGCTGTGAGGCCCAAGCCGCACCTTCTTCGTGCAAAAGTGGCTTTTACCGACGGTGGCGGCCATGGCAGCTCAGCGGACTGGCTCGTCCCTCGCGAGGCGAAGGACATTCTGGGGCCGTTACGGCACAGTTTCCTGAGCTTAGCTGCAAAGTGGAACTTGGTTGAACGCTTGAGTGCGCATGTGGCCGCTCGCCGTGCAGAGTGCCTCTTCAACACCGAAGAGATATCATTTCTGCGTGAGCAATTGGTGAGTTTCCTTGCCCGGGCCGGTTGCCCTTGCTCCGCTAAGTGCGCGAGTTTCAGCCTTTCCTGCTTGATGCTTGGCGTAGCTTAGGAAAATTGACCGGGGATATTGATGCTTCTTTGCCTTCTATTCTGGAAGTTGGCGTGCGAACGGGGGTAGTCTCTCCAATAGAGCCCTCAGGTGTATGGTTTCATTGTAAAAAAGGTGTGTTGTTGCTTGCGCGCATGCTTGCTACCATGTAGTGTTGGTTTGCTTGTGCTGGGGTGGGTTGGGATACGGCCAGTGCATGCTCCGAACACTACTTGGTTGCCACCTGCATGCTTATTGTGATTATTCGTTGTTGCCTCTCTCCAGTGTGTGAATTGGTTGCAGCTGTGTGTTCCAGGCTTTTGCCTTGCTGCAGACAAATCTTTATTCGCCCTCCCTCCCGCCCTACAGTATGATGGCATCGTTGCAGTGGCCCTGGAGTGGTCAAGGCTGCTCTAGCCTAGGTCTTCTTCGCCATGCCGCAGTTTTTCATGTGACTTGTGAGACCTTTTCTGCGGAAGGGGGGCGTGGCATGCTGCAGGCAGGGTCTCTGGGGGGCCCTGTCTGCAGTGTGCAGGCATCCGCATTCATTGTAAAAAAGGTGTGTTGTTGCTTGCGCGCATGCTTGCTACCATGTAGTGTGGAGCCGTATGCTCCACCTCGAGCACCCCATCGGTGTCGTTGTCACATTGCAAGAGAAATGCAAGAATCCTTTGGCTTCTCCGCATTTCGGGTTATTGTACCACTCATTGTCGCCCTTGCTGCTGCAGTGTCCCTCGTTTTGAAACGTGCGTGCACAAGTTGGTCCGGGGCACCACGCGGATCCGACAAGCGCATGGCAGGCGGTAGCGTGCGCCGCCGCATCCCCACCTGCTGACGTATGTTTTGCGCAGCCATGCGGGGGTTGTCACGGGCAAACTGTTCCTGTGCATGCAGCCAAGCATTCCAGATTCCATAGCTGGGTTTTTAGCGACCCACACGATGATGAAATTTGATCCTCTTGGAATGAAACGCCACACGCGCAGCAATTATGCCGCCACAACCAACGTGTTTCACTTCGAGTAATGTGTGATCATAACACGCAAATTCCCACGAATTGGCTGGAGAAGACGAGGGGTCTGCTTACACGCAACATTTGTCTTGGCAGGCACCACACTGGGGTCACAATTTTTTGTTGGGAATACATTGAATCGGAGCTTGCAAGGACTACAAGGTAGAAGCTGAATGAACAAGAGGGATCAACAAGGCCCGCTTCACAACCACGCAGGATAGCAGGACCGTCATAACGGTAAATTTGATCAGCGAGAAGTTGCATACTCATTGGGCGCAAATTGTTTGCACGCACAACAAATCCACGGACTACGATTGCAACAACTTCGATAGCCCAGGAGGGGCAGAGGATGCTGTACACTGTTCCGGGTAAGAAGGGCCAAGAAACGGAAAGGCCGCACAAACATTCCGCAAATGTTTTGGCTTGGATCCTTGCTGCGCTAACTTCCGCGATGTGTCGTTAAACGCTCGGCCGCTGACCAGTTCACGAGCTATCGGCCAGTCAGCCTGGTATGCAGCTGTTGGAAGGTGTTTGACAATCCGGTGTCGAAGCGCGTGCTGCCGCACGTTGATCCTTCCTTGTCTGATGCGAGCTGGATACCGGCGGGGGACCAAAAACGCACTCATCGTCTATGTGCGTGTCATTGCACGTTGTGTGAATGGTCGCCCGGCCCGATGCATTCGTTTTGAAGCTGGCCTCTGTTGGGGTCACAGTTTGCCTTTGGTCAGTCACGGCACGGCGCATCTGATCACCAAAACCACCGCGCGAGTTATTGTCCACGGAGCTTTGGCGGAGCAGGTTGTGGTCAAGTGCCACGGGGTTCGCACTTGGCAGTGGGCCCATGCGTACCCTGTTGTCGTACGTTCATGGCCATAAATATCTTTGCTGGCAACCCCTCCGGCCTGCAAAGTGCCCTCACAGTGGTCGGTGTTTTGGGCTCGCATTGTCGATATTTTTTGCATTGACCGTGATAGCACCGCTGTTTCGTGTTCATGTTGAACCCCAAGTTCCACCTTCAAAGTTTTGCTGTGCCATGCGTCAATCACTCCTGTTATAGTACGGGGGTGGCATTTCAACCTTTGGGAAATGGCAGAAGCATGCTGCGCAACGAATATGTGCTGGCTTTTCTACCGTGCCGCTGCATTTTCTAAACCAGATGTTCAGCGCAATTTGGGTTGGAGATGCCGGCTTAAGTCGCGCAATTCCCACGTCATTGGCCGTTCAATTGGCAATGGCATTGGTAACATTGAAGCCAAGCGGCGTGGTCCGATTACCAGTGTTTTCCCGTAGTTTTCCGTGTGTCACCACAGGATTGCCGCATGTGGTCACCAACTCAAACCCTGTGGCTGGTGTGCTGGTCCGGCATTTGCAAGATTGGGTGCAATCTAGTGGCATTGTGCGCAGCAGTTGCGGTTCAGAACTGCAACCAAGAGTTGGTGCGGCTACGTTCTCTCCATGTGATGCAGCTTGGATGCATGTGGAATTGCCCCATGCGCATGAAGCTGCGGACAGTGATCGCGTAAGGCGCAGCCAAGGCTTCCAAGAAACAGCGCCCCGTTGTTCACACAGGCCTTGTTTTGCAACTGTGCCGCAATCATATGGTTCGGAAAGCCAATATAATAAGGGCTTTGACGTTCGCACAAGGACTACACCGTTTGAAAGCCAGGCAAGTTGGTGCAAGTGACGCGGTGGCATGTTGTTGCAGAAGGTGTTTGAATCCAAGGCGTTTCCCTGACCTCCTGTTCGTGGCTAAGCAAGGAGGCGTGCTGGCATCACTGTGTATCCACAATAGCTGACAATAAATACCTTGTTGTTGCTGCGGCTGCTGCAGCCGTTGTGGCTGCTTGTTGTGATTATGATCGTTGTGCTTCCTGGGGTATCACTCAATGAGCTCTTGATTCTCAAGCACGCTCATGAGAGAGGCTTTTCAGCCATAAATTATTGCGTGGTAATCCCCAGATATCCCCAGATCAAGTAGCACAGTTTTTTTTTCACGTTCCTCAGTGCATAGATCTGCCACAGCGGATTCGCTGGCTTGTGTTGTTTATTGCAGTGCCTGTTTGCTAGTCGCTGGCCGCTCTTACCCGGCCCTAGTCTACACCACGCGAAGCTTTCCTTGCATGTATCCCGCCGGTATGGCTGCTCATCGTGTGTTGCCAGGATCATCAACTGGCCCATGCACTGGATAGCGACGATGGCAGCTGCTCAGGACCAGAGTCCGCTGGCTTAATGTTGTTGCAGACATCTCGTCGCTCAGCTGCATAAAAAGATCGCACATGTAGTCTGGGGATCCCATCTCCGGTGCCGGAGGTGTCGCAAGGAAACTTTTGATGGCAAGTGGGCATTGGCTTGCTGTGACTTGTGTGCAGCCAAGGACACACGGTTGATTCCAGAACCATGCCTGGGACAACATTCCCCAAAACAATTCCAGAAGTTGTGCACAGCCGTGGGTATGACGCGGTTACTTGTGGCAGATGCAGTTAGTGCTTCCGCGTGTTGTGTATCTGCACAACAAAGGTTTATTGAACATGAAATGCGCATGTTGAGAGGCTGCATTGTCAGAAATCTCCAGATTTATGTCGAGCTGTGCGACGGATGATTTCAACAAGTGGACGAAACTTGGACCAAACTGAGGGCAAGCATGATCAACCATGTCATCATTGGAGACTTGTTGGACGCTGATAGGCTTGGGTTGTTTGCTGCTGCGTTCGGTACTTGCATTGCAAATCAACACAGCTGTGTTATTGTAGGACGCTCAAAATTGCGGAGTTGAACATCTTGTGGTAGCAAAGATGTTGAAAGTTGAGTGCGCCAAGCGCCTCGCAGATGGAGGCGTTGCATAGCCGACGAATGCCAAGCGAAGTGGAACGGCAATTACCATGCAGGGGGCTTGGTGAGATCGGCTGTGCACATGTGCACGGACGTGGTGCACTGGTTTTTGCAAAGCAACGCTTGGTCACACGTTGTGAATCTGTATGCCCGCGCGAGGATAGATGGTAACGTGCCTTGCCTGCTTCCTCTCTGCACTCTCTCTGCGCTTTCTGGTCATCCGCGTTGAGCCCTGAAATCAATCAGGTATGACTTTCGTAATTAGTCTAGTCCCAATTTTTGTTTGCAAATATTCCAAAGATACCAAAAGTGTTTCTCCTTCTCTCTGCAAACTGTGACGTGCCCGCTCAAATTAATGCGATGTATTTTGGTACCTTTCGGGCGGCATTTCATCATCTGAGCAGTGAACGCAACCGTTGTACAAAACAGGAGCATGCAGCATGATACAGGGCCCTGTTGTTTCAAGCGGTGGGACGTCAGGCTTTGTCTTGAGTAGCGTTTGTATTTGCTAGGACTAGTTGGTGGAGTGACCAACATCCCGCAATTTCACTGTTTTGACGGTGCGTTAAGTCTACATCCACTGTATGTTCGCTGGGCAGCTGCTCTTGTGTATGCATGGAAACGGAAGACCCTGCAGGCGGCAAGAAAAAAGATTGTTGTTACATTTCAGTTGTTTCATAGGTTGAGAATTTGAAGTCGTGTTCGGCCAGAAAGCGCATGTGCAGACGAATGTTTGCTTGGCTGTTTGGTTTCTGTTGACCTGCAAGTTTGAAAGTTGCAAAATACATGATACCAAATGTCACAATGACATGTCATGCTGTTCCAGCGGCACGCAGGAATGCACGGAACATGTTTTCATTGGGTGATCCGACAGACTTGAGGCTGAGTGTGTCGTCCTTTTCTCCTTGTTCAATGACATGAACTTGCCGCACCCAAGGTTGTAGTCGGTGTTCCTTCAGGATGGGGTGCAACCATCCGGGATTTGGACAGTGCCTCATCTGACCGCCAGTGTAGTTGTTGACATCTTTAGTCCAAAGCGCGCCACGAGCCTGCCTCCTTGAAGCATGAGTTTCTGCTCCGCATTCTGTATTGCATGTGTACTGCATGTGGCATTAGGAGGATACATGGTAACGCATCGCCAAGGTGTGTTCCTGAGTTGGGGCGAATATGATGCCTGGATTTGGTCGACGTGATCCGCAGCATGTGGTTTGTGAGCCGTGAGTGCTCATGCTTTGATGGCGGCTTTCGGTAGACGTCAGTTTAGGGGTACACACATCCTCGCAAGCGTGGCGAAATGAAAGTTGTGCAGCATCAGTCATTCAGTGTACTTGGGGTTCACAAGATGATGAGTACATGGGGTGTGTATAGGGCAGGACTTCAGCTCCTTCCACATTCCATCCAGAGCTTCGCGGCAGGGGAAATTCATGGAGCGTGTGGTGCAATTTCTGGTCAGGTATAGGCCCATGGGATCCTTAGGTTAGATCTCTTTTCACACAAAGTGTGCGTGACGTCGCAGCACAGCTTCTACAGCCCAAGACACCCCGATTGGCCCTGCCCTGCGCATTCATCTTTATGCTAAACCTACATGCAGGGCGCTCGAGCTTTCGGCTGTTACGCTGATAGGTTCTATGCTTTTCTTATCCCGCTTTTAGTGAGGGTGAGGGTGAGTTGAATCTTGTACAAAAATTGGGTTGCTCTCCAAGCAATTAGCGGTTACATTGGGGTATGAGGTTGCGCCGTAAATTTCACCTCGTCTGAAACCAGCCTCGAAAGAAGCATCTAATGAATGGATACGGCCCTCTTAGGGCTGCTTTTGGGGGTTTCATGTGAGCTATTGTCTAAAATCCTAGTATTCCCCTTAATAACCCTTATAAATATTCCCATAGTATAAGCCCCTATGTAACCTTCTTTAAGGAGTTTATACAGACTATGGCTCACATGACATAAGGCAGGCTTCAAGTGCCCCGACTCCTAGAACTCCATAGACCATAGACATTCACCGCCACTACAACAGAAACCCATGGTTCAAGTTCATGTGAGCTTTAGGGAGGTGTTCGGTTCGCCTTCGAAGTGACTTGGTCCACAGTACGCTTTTCTTGTCAAGCGTGAGGCTAGGCCACCACAAAGGGCTGAACCATGAGAGTTATGGATTTAGGTTTTGGGCCAAGTAGGTAAGGGGCATTGGCTGCAACCTGCATGTCGTAGGGAAGCTGAAAATGCCAACATGGGTCCACAAAAAAGCTTTACATAGTAGTTTCCACATTACTTTTCATTATCCCAATAAAACCCCCCTATTACCCTATATTATCCCAACATTAAGTACCCTACCCCCCTACCCCCCTACCCCCCCTTTCATCACATCAACGCAGTAGGACCAGAGACCCAGAACTTGGGTAGTAAGGGTGCCAGGGGTTATATAGGAATATTTTATACCACTGGATAATAGAAAAGACAATGGAAACTATTATATTGTGGGGTTATATTTGGATTATACAGGGTGTCACGGATTATAGGTCTTTTCTGGGGTTATACGGGGATAGTGGAAAAGAAAATGAAACTACTGTGTAGGGCTTAGGGTTTAGAAGTAGTCAGCACGAGAACTTCAGATCCTGACGGATACGTTATAGATGCGGTCCTGACTGCCGTAGATCTCTCGTGTGCAAGCGGCGAGTATGCCGGATGCTCAAGAGGAGCGTCTGGAACACATGGAGGCAGAGTTAGGATCGAGATACCCACCCTTAAACCGGGGGTTTGATAGCAAAAGGTTCTGTTAGTAGGATCTCTGGGTCCAAAGGTCAGTAGGGATGCATTGAGGCAGGTTGATGGTGTTTTTGTGGTCAGCATGGTATGGGCTGGGACCCTCCATTGCTGATGGTACTACAGAGGCTGTTCAGCTGTGTAGGGAACAAAATATTGCTCCAACAAGTGTCGTAACGTACAGGCCTAGCTTAGGATGGGCTTGTCCTCGGGAATGCCTGGCTCGATGAAAAACGGGGAAATAATGCATGCTGGGGAGTATGCCTCGGGAGTATGTTCTCAGAGCAGATTTGACTAGGAACATGGAACAACATGGAACAACATGGGGACAACATGGGAACAACATCGGGACAACATGGGGACAATATGGGGACAACATGACAACAAAAATCTCACACTAAATTTGGCTTCAAAAATAGTAAAGGATAACATCAACAAAAAAGCTAGATACTGAAACTAAACTTGCTTTTTCAAGTGCCCTCCGAGACTTTTCAGCAGACCGAGGCCGCCCCAACTCCCAGGGGTGGGAGGAAAACCAACAAAACATGACATTTGGGGCTTTCCCAAAATTAGAGGTACCTTTTTGGGGGTCCCCATAATAAGGATTAGTATTTTGGGGTCCATACTGGGGTCCCCCTTTAAACTACCATTTATACTTTAAGGTTAACGTTCATCTCTTTTTTTCAATGTCTTCATGAAAGTGGCTCAATTTTCCAGATGCGTCCAGAGGCCGCCCTTACCTGCGGGCCTGGAAACGTGTGCGTACGTGTGCACTTCCCAGCATTCTAGGTGAATTTCGTGTCCTACTGCCCATTGACATTTTATGTGCTCATTCATACAAATAAGCTATGTACAAATTTTGTCGCATCTGCTTAAATTTGTTTCCCTGCAGCTTTCATGTTCATTTCATGTCACGTGTTTTTCATGAGTTGTTTTCTGGACTCTGGCCTTAGGCATGCCCACGGCCATTACTGAACTGGCATGAATTATGCGCCCCAAGTGGTCTAGCGAGCGCTCACCTTGGCAAACTCTACTACTCTACGCGTTTTCCTTGATCTGTTCTCATCCAGAAATCCGCATTGAATATTTACAGTTCTCCAGGCTGTGACAATGCTCTGAGTTTGCAACTGGAAGGCGTCTTGCGTGTTTGCATGGTATATTTCGTGCCTTGGTTGAGCTCATGGACGTGTTGTGATCCCAACCACATGAACTTCGAAGAGTGCTACTTATCCTACATCACCCTACTTGTTGCCTGAAGGTGCAACACTCCGTGCGCATATCGCCAGGCCAACGCTTTCGAGTGTCCCGTTTGTGAGCATGCTTTAGTATTTTGACACAAACAAAGGGACACATGTTTTGGAGATATGCATGGGGCGCGGAGGCCGATGTTGGCATGACGAAGAGAGACTTAGAAAACAAAGCTCAAGGTTGCCGAGTCTAGTGCCACGCCTCCTTCTGCCACTCATTCGGTTGCAGTGCTATGGCATTTTTCGCTATTGTGATTGTTGTCACGGAAGGTTCGCGACATGCGTGCCCCAGATTGGAAGGTGCCTAGCAACACAGTGCAGGGTGTCCCAAATTCTTGAACGTGTCCCAACTTCTTTATGAAGCTGAGTAGTGGCAAGGGACCTTTGACTTTGATGGCAGATACCCCAAACATCACATCCTGCGCGTGAATCAGAAGGCTTCAAGAAGCAAGCGTGGACAACTGCAGCGGTGCTGCTGTTCCTGGACAGTGCCGGCGAAGGCTTCGGAGGCCGGGCGTAGTAGTGGTTGCAGTATCGTATGGAGCCTGAATCCTTTTTTTGACACTTGTTACCTCACTTATTTAGTAGCTTTTCTACGGGTCGCATTTGGAACACCCGCACCGGTGCGCGATGGCTCCATCGCTGTAGATAGGCTTCAAACAAGTTTCGACGGAGGGTATGCCACAGCTTGAATCGTCCACCCGTGGAAGTCTCAAGCCGCCCAGCATCCTCAATGATGCTTTTGCTCAGGAATGCTCACTGTGCAGTCCGCGCTGATTTTACGTGGGAGTTCTAAATAGTCTCCATCCATGCAAAAGATGGGACCCCCAGCTGTTTCCTGAGAAGCTTCTCTGTCAAAAGTACCCTGCAGAACTTAGAAATCAATCTTGTGGCTATTCGTGCTCGGAACGCATTTTCAGTGTCCCCGGTTATGCAACTCATCCCTGCTTGCAATAGCGTATTGACAACCCCAAAGACCTCGGCCCCGCACCCCAAACAACGTAAACTGCAGGGCTTATTCTTCCAGCGGCTTGGCTGATGTCAGGCAACCCGGTATGGGAACCCATGAGAATTGTAGATGTGAGCGATGACACCTTTGACTTTGATGAAGCACTGATCCTCCTCCTCCTCCTTCTCCTCCACGCCCTTCCGTGCAACAGTGTCTACATGTACTTCCCATTGGTGCTGCTGTTGCAGCTACAACTTCTAGTGAACTACGCTGAGCTGCGCGCTTCGTATACCAAAGTGCATCTGTCACGGTCCGTCACCTCTTGCTTCTCTGGCCGCTCCCCGCCTCCTGCAGCCTTCGCTGCTGCAGCGTACCTCTACAATCACGACCAGCAGTATTGATCAAATCGTCGGGGGTCATGCTTTTCAGCCTAATGGTTTTGAGTATTGGAAAACATTGACTTGCACCAGCTGCTTTGCGATGTGATTTGGTCAAAATGGGCGTAATGGTGTTGTGTTTCCTTCTTCTAGCATGTGGGTAGTTCCCAAAATCAGGGTCCCCTTTTTTGGTACCCCTAAATATTAGGTGTCGTAATATAACCTATTACCAAACCGGGCCCATAATCTTGAAGACAGCCCATGTGTGCCTGGCTCATTCCTTGGTGCCCCGAAGTAGTGGGTTGCTGTTTAGGAACTTGTTTTAAGTTACTATATGGGGAAACCTTATTTATATGCCCATTATGGTAACCCTAAACCCTAGACCCTAAACCCGAAATACCCAGGGCCGTTGCAAAAAAACCCGAATTACCCTAGGTGGTAACTGAATTTAAGTTCCTTAACAGCAATCCCGCAATTAGGACCTGGCAGTGATTGGTTATGCTGGCTACGATGCGTGCGCAGGAGCAGGCGGCCACTGAGTACAGTCGCAATGCCTTGCGAAGGGAAGATCCTGAGTTGGTAGTTTCCCTGCACAGGGGGAGCCCAATATAGATCCCCGAATAGTATAATCCGTAGTATAGGAACCCCCAGAATGGTACCCCTAATTTCGGGAAACCCCCAGTTCTTCGTGTTACCAAGCTTCTACAGGCATTTTCCACAGAAGTTGACCGCTTCGTGCACCATGGCAGGCAAAGGTTCAAAAGCCTGCGATGAAGCCACCGCTGCCGTTACCGCCACGGGAGTGACGCCGTAGGCTCAGCTGAAGCAGCAGAACACGACATGCAAGCAGTGCCTTGTTACAGGAAAGGAATGCTTTGATCTGCTGCCAGCACTCCTCTTTCCTTTTGGCGCATCCTGCCAAGGGTTCAGATGATTGCTTCCATCCTGATGCTCGACAGTTCGAAGGGCTCTCACTTCAGAGGGTAGACCTTGGAGGTTCAGGGGATTTAGTAAGTATTTGGACTGGTCTGAGCCATGAAATGACCCATTTTGCCCCATTACTACCTACTTTACTAAGTCCCGCGGACCCTCCAAGTGCCTGCAGTAGGCAGACTCGGTGACTAGGATTTTCAGCAGAAGTCATGGAATGTCAGCCTGTCACTTCGATAAGGAGGGAGTTTTTTCAAAAAGGGGGTTCCCTATCATGGGGGGGTTAGGGATAAAATGGGTGTTCCCAAAATTATGGGTCCCTTTTGACTATAGACTATATTGCTATATTGTGGCACCTAATATTTAGGGCGCCGAAATCGGACCAATGTTGGGAACTACCCATATAGGGATAACTTTGAGAAACTCTTAAGCAGCCAGTTCCATACTTACCCTCATCCCTAAACCCTAAACTCTGAACCCCTCAATCCATAACCCCTAAACCCTGAACTCCTAAACCCTAAACCCTTGAGACTGGGGGGGGGGCCTACAAAAATGAAACAACGGAAGACCAAACCCCTAACTCTTTTTGCATCTCAAGTGGTCGGACTTGGAAGAGAAGTCATGGCTGATAGAGGGCACGCTACCACCTAAGCCACGCCGATGGAGCTCCATGCTTCTGACCGCGAAGCCTGCATGCTTCGAGCCGAGTGGGAGGGTAAAAACCTGTAATTTCTCTAGTCTCAGGATGAATTTTATAGTTAATCTCCTTATTCCTGAGCATGAGTATTCGCATGTGTATGAGTCCAATCAAAGACCCTGAGCCCTAAACCCTAAACCATCCTAAGTCCTAAGCCTTGAACCCTAAGCCATAAGCACTAAGCCTTAGACCCTAAGCCGTAAGCCCTAAACCCTTTGCCGCTAGCCCTAAACCCTAAACCCTAAACCCAGGAACCTCCTCTGCAATCCCATCGTGGGACGATGTGCCGACCGGTTTGGTCGCCGCCCCTCGATCATCGTAGCCGCACCCTGGCCTGAAGCTCTGGCTGTGGGACTCCGATGAACCTGATGTTGCTGGTTATTTTAGGGACTCCCACTTTTGAGTTTAGGGATTCGGGTTTATGATTTAGGGTTTAGGAATTAGGGACAGGGTTCAGAGTTTGGGAGCTGAGGGCTTGAGGTTTGGTGAGGGTTTGTGGATTCAGCTTTGGAATTCAGATTCAGGTTCAGGTTTAGGCTCTTGAGTTCCAGGTATCGGCAAGAGCCTTTGATGCATGGTGCGATCCCATCATAGCTTCCAATGTGTAGCTGACAGCAAAGCCTCCAAACTTCATAAAGGGGAACACATGAGCCATTGTCTAAACTCCTAGTATCCCCCTTAGTAGGCCCTATAGTAGTCCCTTATATAATCCCTTATGTAACCCCCTTTAAGGAGTTTAGATTATAGCTCAAATGGCAGGTAGAACGGACTTTGAAGGGCCGTGGGTTCGTGGGAGGGAGGGCGCCTCGACAAGAAGCCCCCAATCCTGGCTTTATGGCCCTACAACTTCAGGGTTTTAGGGGTTTAGGGTTGAGAGTTCAGGGTTTAGGGTTCGCAGCCTTGAGTCTTCCTTTCCCGCCCGTGGGCTGCGGCTCAGTTTGCAGGCTGCCAGCACTCCCTAAGTCAGGATTCCATTTTGCACCATGAATCTAGTCCAAGCCATATAAGAACAAACATGAACAAACACTTTAACGTAGAATGAAGCCAGGCGCATCTGATCAAATACCTTGTTTTCCATGCGTGCCGGAATGAGGTCCTTCATGTTCTCTGGAATCAGTTTGAGTACTGAGCATTGAGTTTCTCAATATGAGGCTTGCTCGTTATTGCCCCAGGGGCATTATGGCAGATAGCCTACCGAACCCACAGTTTAGAGAAGCTTCACTTCACGCATTTGAGGGTTTTGGGAGCTGCCCGGGCTGACTGATCGGGAAAGTGCGTCGCCATGGCACAACCCTCGATCTGGCAGATTGTTGGCCAGGCTGGCAATCCCTCAAGCTTTGAGGGTACAGAGCCTTTTCCTGTTTTGTGTGTGGTGGTGGTGGGTGTCTTTTGAGGCTTTCGTGCGTTGGAGTTTCTGGTTCAGGGATTAGGCGTACAGTTTTGAGTCGGGTCCTGGGAAGAACCTCAGAGAGCCAGCCCAGCTGTAAAGAACGGCCTGTGTGGAGAAGGGATTTCTAATGCTTGAACGCGCTATCCCCAGATATTTTTCTATGTATATATGAGTAGAAGTTGAGTTTAATTGCAGCCCCCCATGGGGTCTCTACTTGCATCAGGTTCGCAGGGAATGACGTAGTGCGGGGTTCATGGGTTTTAGTACGTCAGGGTACACAGGGCTAGTTTCTGTTGTGTTCGATACAAAAGCTCCAGCATACCACAAAATCCTCGGGATCGGGGCTACCTGGGTCAGGCATGATCCTTAATCAGCATCAGTTTTAGCATCCCTTAGCGCCCTTCGAGGCGGAAGCCATCATGGGGTCTTGGGGCAGTTGCGATCAAGCTAACGCCAGTGGTTCCTGCTGCGTGGGGTAGTTATTCAGTTGTCGCGATTACAAGGTTTTGCCGAAGTTCTGGATGTCAAAGGGATCACTGATACAGGTTGACTGTTTAACAGTGTGGGCTCTGCAGACCATGGAGTTGTTGATCTCCTCTCTGTTTGAGTCTGGGCCTATCTATACATGCCTTCGGAATCTAACATCCTTTGTGCTAGACAGCTGGGGGGCCTCATTCCGGCTAATTTCCCTCTTACACAACCCTGATCCTTACCTGGACCTATGCCAAGCCTGGGAAGCTTGAGGTCAGCCTAGGCCTATGGCCTTTTGCACTGCAGAGAGCAAAATAGGCGCGCAAAAAAAAAAGCTTGAGGTCATGAAATCGAGAATGATAGACCTTAGGTGGGGGCCGGCCCACTAATAGTGACCGCAATGGATAATTGGGGGTCCTTACATATTCCTAATATACCACTAATAGTGGGTGGGGGCCTAACCCAAAATAGAACCCCAAGCTGAGTCCCAATGCATCAGGGCCAGCACCTTGCTGCCTGTGCCGTTCCCCACGGACAAATGTCCTACCCTCGACCCCAAACCTTAAACCCGAAGCCCAAAACAGCCCTCAACCCAAAACCCCTATATCCTAAACCCCAAACCCGAAATAGTAGTTTCCAGCTTCTTTTCCATTATCCCCGCATAACCCTCATATCCCTACCGAAGGCCGTGGAGAGCGCCTCCGTGTCCATGGCCGACCCACTTGTTCAGCAATTTGCTGATCCTTAGAACTGCTTTGGGTTTAGGGGTTTAGGGTTTAGGGTTTATCTCTTGGATTTTTGGGCTTTATCCCTTGGGTGTAGGGCTTGGGCACTTAGGAAGGGTTGGGTTTTAGCAGGCTTTAGGGTCGTGAAGTGGGTTGCAATAGTCAAGAAGCGTATAGCTTGAGCTCAGCAGGCGCTGATATGCTTCCAGAAGCTACTGGTATTGAATGCCTTAACTTAACAGAATATATTTTATCTTATATACCCACACATACACATTCATATGTATAATGATTTGCATTAATTGTCTCCTTTATCCCCTCCCTCATTCCGCTTTGGTGCACTGGGCCTCGGAACGCCTGACCTGCTCCTTTTCTCAGTACGTGAGCCTGCAAAGTGACCAAATGATTTCTTTCCCATACTTTTCTTAGCTCTGAGTCTACTCGTCCCGCCCTCAACCCAATTCTACTCATGGAGGCCTGTGTATGCTTTTCTGCTGCTCCTGGGCCTCCCGCATTCGATCCTAACCCTACCTGAGATTTGAATTCTGAGTTCAGGTTTAGTACATTTAGGGTTTTGGGTCAGGGCCAAATAATTGAAGCCTCAGTTGGACCTCAACTGCTACATTCTGAGCTTCTCAAACTCCAGGCAACAGGCTGCTGAGGGTGCCGTGCTCCGCGCCCATGCTGCTTTCGTAGCCTACCCGCTGGACGTTTTGAAGACGCAGGCTTGGCGCGGGACAATTTACCTCAATTTGAGTCTCCCAATCTACCTCCAAAGTAGTCTGTAGTGTAAAGATGCCACGAGAAGATGCCCAGCTACCCCTTTGTCAGGACCAACGGGAAAAGGGGGTTCATGGATTCCTTGAGCGAACTCACTAGTGCATTTTTGGAAACATCGCTGCAGGGCAGTGGTAGGCAAGGTAATATCCTGTAGCCTCTTGTTATCAATGAAATATCGCTACCACAGACAACACTAGGGTGTTGTAATATGCTTGCTAATGTGGTATCAAAGCCTGTGGCAGGTTCAGTCGGGGCATCCGAAGTACAGCCGTCTCTCCAGCTTACCCAGCTTGATGAAGGACACCATGATGTTTGCAATGGGAGCGTGGCCAGATTGGTATAAGCTAGTATTCCATGGTTTTCTCTCATGGGGAAGGGCTGGCATTCATTCTGTGGTAGAACATTCGCACATTGCACTGGTGTAACCTGTTTGCTTGCTATCTTGCTAATTCTTTGCCCGAATGATCCCGAATGATAAGCCCCCTGACTAAGACATAGTCCTCTTCCTATATGATGGTGCTATATTGGAAAATGAACGATTCGGCAAGCTGGGGGTTCATTAGAAGGAGGAGTGGCTTAGACGCGTCTGGAGGTTGCTGAATGTGCACATAGGGCATTTGGAGACATTTGTGGTGTGCTTCCACGCAGCGCTTGCGTGCAACGAATCTAACCTTCCTCAGAAAGCCACTGCAAGGATTGTGGTCTTGATGGGTGGTCTTTGCTTAGCTTGGAGGATGCTACAGACTTTTGAGACTCCCTTTTGGCTCTTCTTCTAGGTTAGGGGACGAAACCTCAGCATGTCGCTCACATGAGGCCATGACAGCAACTTCAAAGCATATCAGCATGCAGGATTACAAGCTTCGCATCTTCAGGGGCTACCCCGGGGTGGGCGCAAACTCCTTCATCATGGGTGCTCTGATGTTTGGTGGCTATCGGTTCTTCGACAACTTTTGGAAGCTGAACCTCACCTCTCAATTGTCCATTTTTGGATTTGTATATCTTGTCGTACTTCAGGCTGGTTTTCCGCGGTGTATCATTTCAATTCTTTAAGTGTTGGAGTCCTCCTACATCAAGGGTCCCGAGATTTTGGGCAATATGGTGGCACTGGCTTTAAGATGATAAGGGGTTTCCCAAAATTAGGGGTACCATTTTAGGGGTTCCCATATTAAGGATTATCGTATTTTGGTGTCTATATTGGGGTCCCCCTATTTTGGGAAACTACCATATCCGAGCGAGGAACAATGTGCCGGATTACTGGCGGCCCGCACTCGCAGGGGCAAGTATTGGAGCCCTTTGCGGCTTCGTGGCTACTCCACTGGAGCAGGTTAAGACAATTATGGCGCTGCAGGAATCCTGGTTGAAGGAGAAGAAGGTGAAAGCCAGGATCTACACCTCAGTTCCTTGGCTGCTTTTAGGAAATGTGGGTGGTTTCCAGAAACCATGGGCTCCTCATTGAAAGTCCTCATTATAGGGATTTGCAACTTAAGAGCCTCCGGCTCAGTCCGCCGACCCAGAGGCGGACAAATCGCGAATGCCTAAACCCTAAACCTTGAGGATTTTCAGCGGCTGGCACGAGACCAACAAGCGCAACAAGGTT
>CAJNIZ010043544.1:44150-55772 GCA_905231905.1 Symbiodinium pilosum | reverse complement strand
CCCCTTAAGGTACCCCGAATTTTGGGAAACCCGCAACCCTAAACCTATATACCCCTATAGAACCCCTATACTATAGAACCCTATAGAACCCCTGTATAACCCCTATATAACCCCTATAGACTCCTTTTTTCAAAGGGACCCCTACTTTTGGGAAACTCAAACCCAAACCGCCATACCCTAAACCCTAGAACCTAGATAGTAGTTTCCATCTTCTTTTCCATTTTCCCTATATTACCCTCTGTATTTCCCCATTGGGATAATGGAAAAGAAAATGGAAACTACTAGAATGGGGGTAGGTAGGGTGTGGGGTTGAGGGTTACCACGGCAAAGCTTGGGTCTGCCTTAGGGCTCCTTTGCGCTGTTTTGGGGGGGTTCAGGGTCTAGGGTTTAGGGTTTATTCTGGACCTGAACTGCATTCATTATGCCCCCATACCACCTAATTCCTTTTTCTGCTGACTTGCGAGCCGACTTTCAGTAGCTCTCTTTGTTTGAGCGTTCGGCAACTCCTTGAGGGGAGTGGTCGGCATGGACCGTTCCGAGTCTTTTTGCTGTTTTGCGGACCCCCCCCCCCATGCTGAGAAAAGCTAAAGGCAAAGCCCAAAAGTCCCAAGCCCAAATCCCGAACCCTATACCCCTAAATCCGAAACCCTAAACCCTAAACTCCTAACCCTATACCCCAAACCCTAAACACCTAAAACCCCAAAGCTCCCTACTTCCTCTGGAGACTCCTTGGGACTTAGCTTGGACCTTAGACCCTTAACCCTTTGGGATTCCCTTATCTTCCTATCATAGGTACCTCAGGGTTAACCCTTAGTTGGGGTCCTAAGTGCCACGTAGAAACCTAAACCCTAAACCCTGAAACCCTAAACCCTAAAACCCTAAACCCTAAAACCCCTAAAACCCTAAAACCCTAAAACCCTAAATCCTAAAACCCTAAAACCCTAAAACCCACCTAGGAGAAAATCCTTGAATCCCGTCTCTTCAGCAGGACCAAGCTCTGGAGCTTCTAGACGCAGCTCAGGTCGAGCAAAAGGGGTGCATTTTTAAGGGATCCTAGGGTTTGGGGTTTAGGGTTTAGGAGGATCCCCCGGCCTGTAATAGTGGCTAGTATGAACAATAAGAATTATATTAGGGTCCTTGTATATGCTTATTATACCACTATTACAGGGTGGGGGGTCCTCCTGAGGGATACTAGGGTTTTGGGGTTCAGGGGCTCCGGGGTTCTGCGGTTCAGCGCTTTAGGGGTTTAGGGTCTAGGGTTGAGGGAGGAAATCTTGCGCCGTCAGGTCCCGCAAAATGCTGCGATTAGCCGGGATAGGGTTATAATGTGGTGCAAAATTTCCTCCGTGCACAGTATGTAGTTTCAGTGGTTACAGCGGCTGGGGGTTTAAAGCAACAGCTTTAAAGTTCAGATTCAGGGCCTGGGGCTGTTGAGATTGAAGATTCAAGGTTTCCAAGATTTTAGGTACCTAATTGGGGTCCCCAAAAACAAGGAGCGCAGTCTTTAGGAGTCCAAAGTGGGGCGCCCTATTTGTCGAAACTACCAAATGCAGAAGGCCGAAGCCCTTGAGCCAGCGAGAGTCCAAGGTTGAAAGCCAGGGGATGCCGGTTTGGGGTTTGGGGTCTAGGGTTTTGGGTTTGGGGTCTAGGGTTTCGGGTTTAGGCTTTAGGGTTTTGGGGCTTAGCTTGTAGGGTTTAGGGTTTAGGGCTTTGGACACTTCACTATACACCCCATATGTGCCATCAACATCCGCCAGAAATGATTTGAAATGGTCACCCCCCAGGCGTATGAAAGGAAAACTGTGTTTTGAGAAGTGCTTTTTGGTTCAGTTCCTTTTGGGGCTTCCTGCTGTCGATAGAAGATCTTCTGAGGGGCTTGACTAGCAACGAGGGCTCTAAAAGAGCACTCCCTACACACCTACGCAAAACTCTCAGCCTCTAAAATCCGAGGCCCTAAGCCGAGGACCCTCATAAAGCGCGTCGCTGATGCACTTGCAGACCCCCATACCCCAAAGGCTCAGGGAAAGCGGTTCTCCTAGATTTATGGGGAACTGGGAACTGCAGAAGTATGCTGGGTCTATGTAGGCAATCGAGATCGTCGAGATGTTCCGTCTACCGCAAACCCTCGCCCTCAACCCCCCCAAACCCCAAGCCCCGAAGCCTGAGCCCTAAACCCTAAATCCTAAGCCCTAAAACCCTTAAGCCCTAGACCCTAAAGCCTTTAAGCCCTAAACCCTAAAACCCAAACCCCTACAGCCGACAACGTTGGATCTGGACTGCAGGGACACTTCCGACGCCTCCCCACGTTGGTGGAGATCAAGGCGTGGGTTTAGGGCTTTAAGGGTTTTAGGGTTTTAAGGGTTTAGGGCTTTAAGGGTTTAGGGCGTTAAGGGTTTAGGGCTTTAAGGGTTTAGGGCTTTAAGGGTTTAGGGCTTCAGGGTTGAGGGCTTAGGATTTAAGGATTGAGGGTTTAGGATTTATAGAGCTTGAGGGTTTGGAGCTTTGGAGTCGGGGTTTAGGACCTGTAGGGTTTGGGAATCTATAAGGGTGTGTGTATGTATGTATATATACATAGGGTGTACGAGGATTTTTGAGCAACTACCAAACATGAGGCCTCGTGGGGTTACATGAGCTGTAGTCTACACTCCTTAAAGAGGGGTTATATAAGGGATGCTATAGGGGAGTATTATAGAGCTTATTAAGGGGGACACCAGGAGTTTCGACTATAGCTCACATGAAAGAGCTTTAGAGGGCTGTGAAGGACCATATGGGGTGATGTTAAGAGCCCGTTAAAGCACATGGGAGCATCGCCATCAGGATTCTGAATCCAAAGGTCTCCATTCTGGAAGGCAAAGCATGCGATGTGGCACATGTACGCTACACAGCTGCTACAACACACAAACTTTCTGGTGCATAGGGGGGAGCGGGGAAGTGAATTAGGATAGTGCCATGGGGGATCATATGGGCATGACTATGGGGATCGACTTAGAACCGTAAGCACCAATAGTCATGGGCTCCCCAACTACCCCCCATACTAGCCCCCTTCCCGCAGGTTTGAACGAATTACTGAAGCTCTGACTAACCCTAAACCCTAATATCATCCTAAGTAAGGGGGGAACGTTGGGGGGGTAGTATAGGGGTATTCATGAAATAAGCAAAAGGTGCCCGCCGGCGCATCGCTGCATGTGGTCGGCGACCTTCATGGTCAGCCACTCTTCCGCAGGAAGGCTTCGGGAGCTTTAGGGCATGCCGTCCCTGCCTCAGAATCAACTGGAACCCCCAAAAAAAAATTGAAGGAATATATGGGGAGAGTGTAGGATGTTGAAGGCCTTTAAGATATATACACCCCACAATAAAGTGGAATGTCCTAAAGGAGGCCCTACATAGAATACTGTCCTTTAAACAGCGGCCTACATGTGCTTTTACGGTAGTTAGTTCGGGGGATTAGAGACTTTACACACCCTAAACACACCCTACTCCCTAAAAGGGTTAGGGTTTACGGGTTACCTTTCCAGCGGGTAGCCATGATTTCTTGGCGTTTCTGTACTCCGCAAGGCAGTCTCCCCAACCTGGAAGGGCCATCACAGGCAGAGTTTTGCCAAAGTGTGGTTCAGGTGTGGGGTATGAAAAGCCTATCCTATCCCCCACCCCAACTGATAGAACAGCTTAGAAGTTTAATAGGAGACTCCATATAGAAGGATCGTAGCCTTTTCAGGTCCCAAAGGTTTTCATGAAGGCTTGGCCGAGGGTCAAGCACTCAACCCTGAGCCCACTCTAACCCAAAGTAACCGTATAGCCCCCCTATCATCGAAAGGAGAGATCCTGAACCTTTCCCTTGGTGGTGTAGGATCTGCCAGACACAGGTACTGCGAGCTGATGACTATCCTTAGCCTCTGCTGCCTGGCTGAACTGGAGGGAGTGTTATTACTGCTAATGCTACTAGTACTACCGTGATGGTATTGTTTTTGCTATGAGCACTACAGCGTCATTACTACTACTGCTGCTATTGCAGCTGCTTCCATCGCCATCGCTGCTGCTAGACGGGGATTGACACGAAGGACCCCATCGCTGAGTAGGTGGGGCAAAATCTGGGAAGCCCTAAACCTTAGATACTACAGTATCTTCACTTCCCCTATAGGGTAGTCTCCCCAAATAGGGGACCCCACCCAATATGGACCCCCATTTTTCATAATCCATCTTACAGGGACCCCCAAAAGGTACCCCTGATTTCAGGAAATCTCCATATTTCCCGATGTGTCCCAAGATAACGCTGTAATCTAGGGTTTTGGAGTTTAGGGTTTGAGTCCTTGATTGAGAAGCGAATGGAGAAGAACATGAAAGATGGACTGGAATCTGGGATTGTGTATGAAGTGGGGTTTAGTATAGGTTGTTGGTGAGTGTCGACTATATAGGGTTCCTCAAACATACTGGTGGGAATATTATCCCAATCATGCAGGATCGGAAGAGTAACATGAACATAAAATTGAAGATGAGGCTTTACAGGGTAATACGGAGTCTTGCGGCGTTAGAAGTTTCCTGCTGGTTGCTAGTAGGTGGAATGGAAAAGAGAATTCGAAACTTCTGGATTAGGGGAGGCCATATAAGGGCTGCTATAGGGCCCACCTTTCGATTCCAGTAAGATACTACAAGTATCGAACTGTTGTTACGGGTAAGAACTAGTCTCATGATGTCGCGCACTGCGAAAGTTCTGGTTTTGTTCTCTGTTGATGGTCGCATTGGCCGTAAAGGCCCTAAACCCTAAACCCTAGACTAGTGAAGGTCAATACATGGAAATAGGATGAACTACGCCACTAACCTCTCACTCTGGATACTGTGGTATGCGGATACGAATGTTGCAACTTCCTGGCTGCAAGTAGATATTGGGGTTTCCCTGAATTCGGGGTGCCATTTTGGGGGTCCTCATAATAAGCATTATGGTACTGTGGCGTTCTTTGCTGGGGGGTCACCCCATTTAGGGAAACTACCATTTTCCTATATTATCTCTTTATAGCCCCATTGTTCCATTTCATTTCCCGTTTTCTTTTCCATGTGATACTCCATTATTGGTAGATATATGCGTATCTATATTTTTATGTATACATGTTCCAGAAACAGGTGGACCTCCGCGATCTGGATCAAACATGCAGCACGGCTTCATTATGACAAATTGTTGAGTTCAGGATTTGAGGGGCTTTCGGTCTTTCTGGGGTTCGAGCTAGAAGGTAGGTCCCGAAACCCTAGACCCGCAAGCCTAAACCCCAAGCCCTGTATTCAGGTTTGAAGGGCTTTCGATTTGTGGGTTGGATTATGATTTCCGATTTGTGGTTTAGGTTTGGGACTTAGAGACCTGGACTCCTCACTTAAGACCCTTACTTCCTAAAGGTTAGAAAAAAATGTGAGGGAACGCATTATACAAAAGGAAGATGTAGAAGTTATGTTCCCATCTCCCTACTGACCACTAGACTAGTACGCTTAAAAGTCAGGGTTAACTTTGACTTGCATGGGTTTTGGATCTCAGCAGCGTGGGGCGTTCTGGCATCTTGGTTGCATGTTGTCATGACGGTAGGAATAGAGATGTTCCTAAACCTTCAACCCAAAGCCTCATAGAACCACCCCTTTAAGGAGTTTAGACCCTAAACCTTCAACCCTGTAGTCCTAAGGTCATTGAGGATATCTATTCGATTATCCGCCGTCCCACCCTAACTTCCTGGGGTTTATCCCAGTCCGTCATCCTTAGTCCCTGCGAAACTATATGAACGAAAGTCCCTAGGAGAGATTTAGGGGTAAGATTGATAGGGACTAAGGGGAACATCGGGTTAAGGCGTTCCCAAAGTTAGGGGTATTTTCACAGGCGGCTATATGGGATATACATATGTGTGTACATATACAGGGTTCAGGGTTTAAAGTTAAGGGTTTCGGCCTTAGGGCTTAGGCTTTAGGGTTTGGGGTTTAGGGTTCCCCAGATTAGGGGTACCATTCTGATGGTCCCTATGACTAAGGGTTGCTGTAGATTGGGGTCTATGTTGGGGTCCCCCTATTTTCGGAAACTACCCACTATATAACCCCTATAGAACCCTATATATTATAGTAGTTTCCATTTTCTTTTCCATTATCCCTATATAACCCCAATATATGCCCTATAATCCTTATAGAACCACTACGATTTTGTGCGAAAGTCCCATATTATTGGCAAGGAAGTGTCATGGACACGAGGCAGAAAAACCTAGACACTCAGTTTTTGGCTTTATTCCAAGGACCCTGCTTGATTTCTCACAAGAACCAGGCCAGCATGTGGGTGGTTGTCAAAATTATGGTCCCCTTTCGGATCCCTATCATAATACGGCGCCTAATATTTAGGGTACCCAGAAAGGGACCATAATTTTGACAACCACCCATGTCGCAGTATGGAACCCAGTGGAACCTTCAATACCACTCCTTCTCTATATGGGGGTTTCCCAAAATTGGGGGTATCATTCGGGGGGTCCCCATAATAAGGATTATAGTATTTGGGCTACGTATTAGGCCCCCTATTTTGGAAAACTACCATATATGTTTGTGTGTACGTACAGAAAGAAAAAATTGAGCCCGAAAAGATACATGAGGCAAAAACGCTTGGGAATCGTCTCAGGTTTCTTTTCAATGGTGATTTCGTCGACCGCGGAACGCGCTCCGTCCCGCGGACTCAATGCCTGGGGCAGTTTTCAAGCCATGTTTGCAGTAGCATTATAGAGATCTCAGGAGTAAATAACCATTTCTTTGTCCATGTGCCTCATTCTTGCTGAGAATAGTAGTAGCAATATTGCTGCTATTAGTTTTTATTGTTGCTATTATTATGACGGAGCGGCCAGAATGTTCTTTGTTTGGGTTAGACCCCGGCCCACAAATGGTGGCACGCAAGGAAGAATATCGTAAACCCTAAACCCTAAAACCCTAAACCCTAAACCCCAAAACCCTAATTGTATGCAGTGATTACCAGTAACCCTGGTGGTCACCAACAGCAGGTCGGAGCATAACCGAAACCTGTAAAAACCTACAAAACCCTATATGCCTATATGAACTATAGTCTCAATTCCTTAAAGGGGGATTGTATAGGGTTTAGGGCCAGGGATTAGGGTTCAGGGTCTGAACTCCTTTTAGGGAGATTATCTAAGGGAGTATTATAGGGCTTATTAAGGGGGATACCTGGAGTTTAGACCTCATAGTTCATAGGACCCTATGGGAGCCTAATCTGAGCTGCATACCTTATGTTGCAGCGAGGTCTAGCGGGGGCTCTCAGGTGGTTCGTCGGGATTGTACACGTAGTATTTCAAGGGCCTGAAAATCATCACCAGTATGGACCTAGATTCCTTCTAGCGTTGTGGTGGCCTGTGGGGTACTTTGTGGTGAAATCTTATGAATGAAACGGAGAAGAAAACAAAACATGAAATGGAAACTGGGACTCCATACAGGCAGGTTGTCAAAGTCATGTCTCTTTTTTAATGGGTCCCCATTCTATTTCGGCCGGCCCCTGTAATCTACCCTAAACCCTAAACCCTGAATAGTAGTTTCCATTTTATTTTCCATTATCCCCCTATAACCCCAATATAGCCCCAATATAACCGACTACCCCAACAGACTTTTGGGCTGGGGGTGGGCGGTTAACTTTGGTTTAGGGGTTAGGGATGAAGGGAATGAAGGGACGTTATAACCCGAGTATGAGCTGTAGTCTAAACTCCTAGTATCC
This sequence comes from Symbiodinium pilosum, assembly GCA_905231905.1. Lineage (NCBI taxonomy): Eukaryota > Dinophyceae > Suessiales > Symbiodiniaceae > Symbiodinium > Symbiodinium pilosum. Next base: position 48,049 of record CAJNIZ010043544.1, on the reverse strand, counting down.
CCCTTAATGGACCCTATAGTAGTCCCCTATATAACCCCCTACATAATCCCCTTATAAGAAGTTTGGACCCTAAACCCTAAACCCTATGTGATCCCCTACATAATCTGCCAGGGAGGGCAGGGAGAGCACTAGCGGGTATGACGAGGTGGCTATTCTGCTCTTGGACACGGAGCGCTTGCTTGGGCAATCGTGGGATTCGTTCCGTTTCCCAGACCCCTGGGAGGATCTGAAAATTAGATCCCCTATATACACCAATTATAACCCTGTATAGTCCTTACATAATGCCCCCTGTGGTTCTAGGGGATCTAATATTTAGATCCTTTTGGGGGTCTGGGTTTTCCTCATGCCCCTACAGCATGTCGCCCGCGTGGTCAAACTCATAGATTTGGCGTTTTGGATCGACATGGCGAGGTTGTGGATACAGCTGGCCTAAGTATCTCATCGACATCCTCATCGCCGTGGCGATGGCGATGATCGACGGGGAGTTCGCTCCGTTAACTGTCGTGGCAGGGTCAGCTACGGCCTCAAGCTGGATGTTCACACTTGACATCGTCGGCCACGTCACGCATGTGGTCATCTGGTTCCGGAACGCGATGCTCTTGACCCCAACCCCCACCTCTCGTTTTGTTTAAAGGGTCGGCCATTTTCCTGGTAATCTTCAGTGTTTTACGCCAGGTGCTCGTGAATTTGCAGGCCTTTAGAAGTTTTTTGGTGTTTTCAGAAAGAAAAGACACCTTTGGCAAAAAGGATTTGAATAGGAGGTTATTCAATTTTATCGCTTTCTAATTTAAGTGTGTTCAAGAAAAGCTTGTTCGTACAATTCTCTTTTCCGGGCTGAACACGGGGCAGTTTGCACAGCCTCTTTACACTGTTTTATGGGGGGGTTCCAGCATTCACTGGTTACTACTTAAGCCGACCCGCTCATTAGGCTATCATGATGATTGGATAGAGATCGCATTCAGCTCGGATGTATTGCGGCCAGAGCTATCGCGAGAGTCTCTCGAAAGCAGTCCTGACAGAATCCTGACGGCCTGTACCATGAAGCTCTCACATACACTTGCTTTCCCAATGGGTGTGCGTTGTTCGCCATGTATCACCTTACTGGCGGTCAGTAGACAAGAAGGGAAATCTTTTTCTGGACTGTACTCGTAGGGATTATATTTCCTTATGCCCTACTAACCAGCAGGACTGTAAGTCATCCTGATGCAGGCTAGTGTAAACTAACCAGACCTGAGCACGAACTTCTAAATATAAAGGTCTCGGAAGCCCGGTCTAGTTCTGGAAGTAGCCTGCAATCTACTAATGATCTTTATGTATCTTCAACTTAGTGGCATTTCTTGGGCACTAAGGGACTATTCTCCTGCTGCGTTTGATTGCCTTATTCCCTGCTGCCCCCAAGTATGTCAGGCACCTTTCTTGAGAAGTTCACTTTTTCCCGCAGCAGGTGATGATAGCTAATGGCATACACATTACTGCAACAAGCAGACTTGAGCTTGCAGGTGCCCCATTATCAAAAGAACGACAATGCCTCCTTAGAGGTGCCACCCACCGCCCGCCGTCTTTTGGTGTCCGCGCTATGCCTGGGGTCCCTAGAGCTCTTCTTTGTGTCGGCGGGACCCCGAGTGGAGGAAATCCTTAGGAAGGTGTCTTAGATTCAAGACACAGTTCAAGCGGGTGTTCCAATGAGGAAGTGGCCATGGAACGTCTGCCCAGGTACACATGGGAAGTAGTCCAGCAACAGATGGTAGCCCTGGCGCAACACTGGGAGGACCGCCACATCAACGCGCTGGTCAGAGTGCACTCCCGGCAATGGGAGGGCAATTCTGACCTAATGATGTATGCCACCAACGCGGTGCGCACCGCGTGTGGGGTTTGAGGTTTAAGGGTTGAGGTTTAACCAGTCACTACTTTCAGAAGATATCGCTTAGGACCTTGAAAAATGATGCCACGCCCATATCGGACAGGTTTGGTGGTACCAAACAGGCTTCCGATGTGAGCAATTGCAGGAACTTCTTGCATAAATTCTGTTCAACACGTTCGTAGCAGCTTCCTATAGTACAGTTACACAACACTAACCCAACCTAATCTCACGATGCGGGAGGTCCAACGAAAAAAGATGCCCTAAACCCTAAACCCTTTTCCTACCTCTGACGATGTTATACTCCGGACCCCGAACGTGGACCTCCAAACTCTTGGGAAGCCCAAGATGTTAGGAGGACCCCCCACCCTGTAATAGTGGCAGAATAGAATTTAAGAGGATTCTATATATATATATATTTCTAGTCACCATTATCCCTTAGAGTCACTATTACTGGATGGGGAGTCCACCTAACCAATATGACACGAGGTTGAGACAATGCTTGCACTGGCTGCCATGGCGGTTGCTGAGCCGGGCACAGTGTTTCTGTCACTTGGTGAGGTGCAGATTCAGGGGATTTTTGGGGTTTAGGGCGTTCAGGGTGTTTAGTTTCGAGGGTGTTTAGGTCTTAGGGTGTTTGGGGTGTTGAGGGCTACCTAGGGATACCACCCTGACGCATATGGGAAGTTCCTAGTTGGGTAGAAGCCTTACAAATACAAGAAGAATCACTCATGCCCCTACGCCAAAAGCCAAGGTTTATGGCGCACAAAACAAGGAGAAGGTAGGTAGATCAGATCTTACTTGGAACCCCGGACTGAGTACAAGGGTTTAGGGTTTAAGTGAACTCCCCAGAAGTGATAGTGACTATAAGGGATAACGGTAATGATACTAGGGTCCTCATATTAATGTTATACCACTCTTGCAGGGTGGTGGGTCCACCTAAGGTAGATCAACTCTCCCCCTAAGCTATATCACCTCAAAAACTGCATCGAGAGATCCCAAGGCGGTAACAGCAGAAAGCTCTGGAGCCTTCAGGGTTTAGGGTTTAAAGTAAAGGGCCTGTTTTGGGTTGTAAACTGTCCCAGACCACAATCCGCAGTCTCAGTACCCAAAAGCCCCAGATCCTAAACCCTAAATCCTAAACCCAAACAATAAGACGCGGGGAAGGCCCAACACCCGGACCACGACCCCAAGCATGCCTGTAAAGACCTCAGGTCCCTAGGAGCCATAGTCTAAACTCCCTAAAGGGGGTTACATGGGGAATTTTATACGGGACTACTACAGGTGTTATTGAGGGGGATACTAGAAGTTTCGACTATAGCTCATATTGTCTTACCCAAAGCTTGAAACAAGCCCCCAAATCCCCTAATATCCCTGTAAATTTTGCACATGACCCCACATACAAATCTAAACCCCAAGCCCTAAACAGTACACCCCAAAAGGCACCAAGTTCTAAAGTAAAAGGAACCAGGGCAACCAACCTAAAGGGTTTAGCCCTAACCCCTACACCCTAAGCCCTAGACAAAACCTAAACCCCAAATTCCCTAAGGAACCGGGGCAACCATGAATTCGCTTACATGAGCAGGCCTGCTTGCACGGACCAAGGGTTGAGGGTTTGATGGATTTTTTGCTAACGCCGGGCGCGCATGTTGCTAGCGCGCATTGGCGCAGTCCCAGAAGCTCTCAGTGCTCTCGATATGGCCACTTAAACTGTATTATCACCAAGTATGCTTCTACCCGAGTTTTGGTCCCATTCCTGTTTGAAATGTCTTTGAGTAGTGACTTCTATCCAATACGGAAGGTTTGAGGGATTAGTGTAAGGGGCTCGAGGGTTTTAGGTTTGGGGTGTAGGCTTGCAGGTTTAGGGCGTAAGGGTTTAAGGGTTTTGGGTTTGGGGGGTAGGGTTTGAGGTTAAGGGTTTGGGGCTTAGGTTTGTATATGGGTTTATTGTACAGATTATACGGGGATGTTGGGGGATATGGGTGCTTGCATTTTGGGTTCAAGGCTTCGGGGTCCGGGGATTATATAGGGAGTATATGGG